>CANNZV010004358.1:62198-102182 GCA_947561585.1 Caprella mutica | reverse complement strand
CAAAGGACAAAAAAGTTTAAAACAAGCGTAAAATTCGATAAAGGAGAGTTTTTTATAGGCTGCGCCTGTTTTATGTGTTATGCACGTTTTATGCCTGCGGCGTTTTATTGGCTTCGCCAGTTTTATAGGCTACGCCTATAAAAGAATACAGGGAGCTTTCGACCAAAACATCAATTCCAGACTACCAACGAGTTTGCGATACAGATTAAAAAAAGCGCGGTTACCACACATCAAACCGTCATACGAGGGACACATTGCAATGCGTTCCTATTTTGCCGTTCTTGTCTTTATGATCACCGTACCAGAAGCCGCAGCCATAATTTCCAAAAATACCATGCATTTGGGCACAGAGACGATTCCTCTTTCACAAAGCATCAATAGAGTTTTAAAAGAAGATTGGAAGACCGATAGGGCCTTGCCACCTTATGATCGTGTAACTATGGATGGTATCGCGATAAAATTTTCGGCTTGGGCGAAAGGGCAACGCTCCTTCCCCATCGCTGGAGTGGCGGCAGCAGGATCACCATTACAAACCATGAACAACCCGCAACATTGTTTGGAGGTCATGACCGGTTCGATCCTCCCAAACGGCACTGATACGGTGATTCGCTATGAAGACCTGATCATCAATAACGGGGAAGCTTCAATAACTGTCGAAGCAGTCAAAGAAGCTCAAAATGTGCACTTCAAAGGGCAGGATCGAAAACCCGGTGAAGTCGTAGTCAAGGTCAACTGCAAAATTTCGCCAGCTGAAATCGGCGTCGGTGCAAGTATCGGAAAAGCGAAAGCCCTTGTTGCCAAGTTGCCCAAAGTTATGGTGATATCAACTGGTGACGAACTTGTTGAAATCGATCAGCAACCACTCGCCCATCAGATCAGAAGGTCAAATGTTTATCGTTTGGTCACTACACTTTCCAATTACAACATTCAAGCAGACAGCGATCACTTGATCGATGATCCAAAAGCAATCAAGACGAAATTAAAGGCCTATCTCGTCGAGTATGATGTCGTCATATTAAGCGGCGGAGTATCGAAAGGTAAATTTGATTACCTCCCAGAAGTGCTTTCGCAATTGGGAGTAGAAAAACTATTTCACAAGATTCACCAACGTCCGGGTAAACCGTTTTGGTTTGGTCAGTACAAGAGTCAATGTACGGTCTTTGCACTCCCTGGCAATCCGGTTTCGTCGTTCTTGTGCATGCAGCGGTATTTCTTGGATTGGCTAGAGCTGAGTCTTTGCGGATCCCTTTCGCCAAAACCCAAAGCAGTTCTGGCTCAGGATGTTAACTTCAAACCCAACCTGACTTACTTCTTAGAAGTAAAGCTAAGCTCCGATGAAACTGGCCGACTCATGGCACAACCCATAAAAGGAAATGGATCTGGTGATCTCGCCAACTTGGCCGATGCCGATGCTTTTATCGAGTTGCCTCAAGGGCAGGATGTGTATCAAGCGGGCGGCGTTTATGAGGTGTATCGCTACCGATAAGAGGTTCATGCAGCGATGGCGACGGAGCGGCGATGGCAGAAGAGCGACCTACGGTCTAGGAGGCCTGCAGCCTAAAGAGCACGCGGCGCAGGGGAGCAGAGGCGACAAAAGGCGATTTTCCCTGCGGCAAAAAATATTGAATCTGATAAGAAATTTAAGTTATTATAGGATTTGTAGGTCGGAGAAATTCTAAGTTCTATATCACCAATGCAGTCAGCTTTCGCCACAACCATCTCTATCCACCCAGCTGTACGTTTGCAAATCAGCGTAAAGCATACAGCCTGCAGCCTAAGGCTTAAAACTGTTGCGCCAACAAATACAACACCGCCATTCTAACCGCAACTCCATTTTGAACTTGATCAAGAATGATCGCTTGGTCAGAATCTGCAACATCAGAGGTAAGTTCGACACCGCGGTTGATTGGCCCTGGATGCATGATTACAATTTCCTTTTTGAGTTCTTTCAACATCTGTCCGTTGATACCGAAGTACAGGCTGTACTCTCGTAATGACGGGATGTACTTGATGTCTTGACGCTCCAATTGGATACGCAGCACATTGGCCACATCGCACCATTCCAAAGCCTCTCTGATGTCATGCGACACTTCAACGCCTAGGCTCTTAGCATGAACGGGAATCAGTGTTGCTGGTCCGCAAACCATCACCTCAGCGCCTTGTTTCTGCAGCGCAAAGATGTTAGACAATGCAACTCGTGAATGCAAGATATCTCCAACGATCACCACCTTTTTACCGGCTACACTTCCAAGTTTTTCTCTGATCGAATAGCTGTCGAGTAAGGCTTGAGTTGGATGCTCGTGAGTACCATCTCCTGCGTTGATGATGCTGGCGTCTACTCGTTGGGCTAAGAAATGCGGGGCTCCCGGACTGCTGTGCCGCATGACCACCATGTCCACTTTCATGGCCAAGATGTTGTTAACGGTATCCAGTAAGGTTTCGCCTTTCTTAACTGATGAGTTAGAAGATGAAAAGTTGACAACGTCGGCCGAGAGTCTCTTCTCGGCCAATTCGAAAGATAGTTTTGTGCGTGTAGAGTTTTCGAAAAATACGTTGGCAATCGTAACGTCCCTTAGGGAGGGCACTTTCTTTATGGGCCGGTTAAGGACTTCTTTAAATTCATCGGCAGTTTCAAAAATAAGATCTATGTCTTCTTTTTGAAGATTCTTAATTCCTAAGAGGTGTTTTACACTTAATCTCTTTTCGACTACTCCTGATGATTTACCAGCCAAATCTTATCTTCTTTATTGGTTTGTTCTTTCCATTGGACCAATACCTTTTGGGTATCAACCGTATTTACTTGCTTACCTACATAGTTGGGCTCAATAGGTAAATCCCTGGTATACTTACGATCCACAAGTACCAGCAACTCTACTTTTCGAGGTCTCCCATAAGCAGACATTGCATCAAGTGCAGCCCTAATTGTGCGTCCCGTATATAATACATCATCAATCAGAATAACCTTCTTGTCCTCAATAATGAAGTCAATTTTGGTTTGATTGGCCGTTAAGATTTTAGTACTTCTGCGAAAATCATCGCGATAAAAAGTAGGGTCTAGGTATCCCAGATGAATGTCTTTTTTTAGCTCCGACTCCAATTGAGCCTTCACTCTTTCGGCAAAATAAATACCGCGCGGTTGTAGGCCAAGAATGACTGCATCTTCAAACTGCTCGTAGTTTTCAATCAACTGCTGACACAATCGATTGATCGTCAGCTCTAGTAATTCACCATGTAGTAGCAGTTTCTTCATCAGGGTTGTGCAAAAATAGGTCGTTTATGCGAAAGGAGAAAGGAAACTGGAATCTAGATACTAGAAACTGGAAGAATTGCATGGGCGATATAGAGGTGACTGGCGCTTCGCTTGTGACGGCTTCGCCGGTGACGATTTGTAGGGGTGATATAGTGGTGACCGCTGCGCTGTGACTGGCGCTGCGCTTGTGACGCTTCGCTGTGACTGACTTGTATGGGTGATATAGTGGTGACCGCTGCGCTGTGACTGACGCTTCGCTTGTGACCGCTGCGCTGTGAATTGACTTGTAAGGGTGAGATAGAGGTGACCAGCTGCGCTGTGACTGGCGCTGCGCTTGTGTCCGCTTCGCTGTGACTGACTTGTATGGGTGATATAGTGGTGACCGCTGCGCTGTGACTGGCGCTGCGCTTGTGACCGCTTCGCTGTGACTGACTTGTATGGGTGATATAGTGGTGACCGCTGCGCTGTGACTGACGCTTCGCTTGTGACCGCTGCGCTGTGAATTGACTTGTAAGGGTGAGATAGAGGTGACCAGCTGCGCTGTGACTGGCGCTGCGCTTGTGACCGCTTCGCTGTGACTGACTTGTATGGGTGAGATAACTTGCAGACCCTTCAATCATTTTTTATATTCATAGTTCATCTATCAACTTATTATGTTACAGCGATTGGTACTTATTTGCCTTCTAGCAACTTTTGCATGTGCACCTAATGCTTCAAATGAAGTATCCAAAGAAGTACCTCGTCCCGATTACGACCAAATCAGCCTTCGCAATCAGCCCAATATCCTCTGGCTGGTGGCAGAAGACCTGAGCGAATACCTGCCAGCTTATGGTGATTCAACAGTGGTTACTCCCAACCTTGACCGATTGGCAGCAGAAGGCATCGTCTATGATCGCTTCTTTACTCCAGCGCCGGTTTGTGCACCTGCAAGATCTGCATTGGCCACTGGCATGTACCCAAGCCGCATTGGCACCAACCACATGCGAAACGGTCCGTGGCTTTGGAGAGATCCTAGTCAGGCCATGATTGATCGCATCACCAAATACTTCCCCGAAGGTTGTACCTGCTTATGAAGCCATGCCTCCAACAGGGACCAAGATGATGAGTGAATACTTGAGAGGTGCAGGGTATTACTGCACCAACAATGCCAAGCAAGATTACCAGTTTCGTTACAGCTTAGGGGCTTGGGACGAAAGCTCAGGAAAGGCGCACTGGCGTAATCGCAAGTCTCCAGATCAACCATTCTTCTCAGTCTTCAATTTCGAAGTTACTCATGAATCACAAATGTGGGCCAAAGCAGAAGACTCACTCTGGGTAGCCGATGACCTCCAAGTCAATGTACCACCTTACTTACCAGATACCGAAATTGGACGACAAAACATTAGACGATTGTATTCCAATATCAAAGAAATGGATCAGCAGATTGGCGAAATCATAGCTCAACTTGAGGCTGATGGCGAGCTCGAAAATACAGTCATCATGTGGTATGGAGATCATGGCGGACCAATGCCTCGCCAAAAACGTCTGCTATTTGATTCGGGAATGAAGGTACCATTCATTGCCAGGTTCCCAAATCAACAACAGGCAGGAACTAGAGACCCACAGTTACTATCTTTTGTTGACCTCGCTCCCACTATACTTTCACTTGCAAATGTCCAAGTTCCAGAACATATCGAAGGGAAGGCATTTGCAGGAGCCCAAAAGAAAGCCGAACTCGCCAAGTATGTCTTCGCTGCCGGAGATCGATTTGACGCCGTTTCAGATCGCATCAGAGCGGCACGAGATCAGAGATATAAACTGATTAGATACTATGATCAGGACTTACCGATGTTCTTACACGTCAAGTACCGAGATCAAATGCCGCTAATGCAAGAACTACATCGCTTGAGGGCCGAAGACAAACTCACCCCTGAGCAGGCACTTTGGTTCAGAGATACCAAGCCGGAGATTGAGTTTTTTGACACTGAGGTTGATCCGCATGAACTGAATGACTTATCAGGAGACCCAGCTTATGCCGAAAAGATTGCAGAGCTTTCAACTGCGATGGATGATTGGATCGCTTCAACCGATGATTTCGCCATGGTCCCAGAAACAGAGTATTTGGAGCAGATTTGGCCTGGTGGCAAGCAAACCCATCACTGCTGAAGCCAAAATCACTAAGACTGAAGTCGGTGCCATCGAAATTACATGCGAAACCGAAGGTGCATCGTTGGCCTATCAACTACAGGACCAAGCCGATACCACATGGTATGTCTATACCGAGCCATTGGTGCTGGAACCAGGCCAAAAGATCAAGGTCAATAGTCATCGATTGGGCTGGAGGGATAGGACGGTAAGACCTGCATGGTGAGATAGGATGCTTGATACTTGATCCTGGAGACTGGACCTTTGTAATGTGGTAAATAGTAACAGGGCGGAAGTCTCCAACCAGTCATTCGCCAAATATTGAGAAGCATAACTCAGAAGATATACTCAAATCTTCTTGCATACACATATTTATGTACATAATTTTGTACATATATTCTCGTTCTAAAAATATGCTCACGACCACACTATCAGACTTCCGAAAAGACATCAAGAGATACTTTGATCAGGTTACAGGCGACTTCGAGACCCTTTTGATCAATCGTGGAAAAGACAATGGAGTAGTAATCATTTCTTTAGATGAGTACAATTCTCTAATTGCCACTCAATATGAGCTTTCGTCCAAAGCCAATGAAGCACGACTTGATTCAGCAATTGCAAAATTAAAAGCAGGCAAAGGAACCAGCAGAGAGTTGCTGAAATGAAGTACATTTTTGTAACTGAATCTTGGGAGGATTATCTCTACTGGCAAAAAAACGACAAAAAGAAAGTTAAAAGAATTAACGAACTCCTTAAAAGCATCAGCAAAACTCCTTTCGAAGGTATTGGAAAACCGGAGCCGCTTAAGTACAAATATGCCGGTTTCTGGTCTCGCAGAATCGATGATGCACACCGTTTGATATATCAAGTAAGAGGAAAGGAGATACTCATTGCAAAATGTCGGTTTCATTATGACCAGTAAAAGGGACCTCCTGGTCCGTTAATAGTTGTAACAGACCCGGAGGTCCGTGCTACTAGGATACCTCAACATTTTTTCTGAAATTTTGTAACATTAGCGGCAACGGCCACGAAACCCGTACCGACTATCATATCACCTATGAAACCAGACCATTCAAAATTTCTACTCCTACCGCTGCTCCTTACCATCCTATTTTTCACCTCATGCGAAACGGCCACTAAGGAAGAACTTACTTATCCAACCATCACCAAATCGATTTCTGACTCTACCGCTTTAGCGATGGACAAGCTGGTACAAGAAGCTGTTAGCCCCACTTTTTATCCCGGATTCAAGCTCCAACTTTGGGCCAGTGACTCCCTCCTCTTTGACCCCATCGCCTTAGATGTAACTGATGAGGGCAATGTATTGATCACAACTACACGCAGAAGCACACGATCAGAGTTTGATATTCGCGGACATGTAGACTGGATGACCGATGCCATCTCTTTCGAAACCGTGGAAGATCGCCGTAGTTTCCTCCTCAAAGAATACCCCATTGAGAAAGGAGACTCTCCGCGAAAGGGCCTGCGAGATCACAACCAAGATGGTGCGATCGACTATCGCGACTTGGAGACACTCAAAGAATCCATCCACATGATCAAAGATTTGAGTGGCGACGGACTGGCAGATCATGCCCAATTGATGATCGAAGATTTTAACGAAGTAGAAACCGACGTGGCAAACGGTCTCATGGAGTTTGATGGCTCTTATTACTTAACAGTGGCTCCTGATATGTGGCGATTGGAAGACCATAATAAAGATGGGGTCATTGATGAAAAAACAGCACTCAGTTCTGGCTACTTGGTCCATATTGGCTTTGGCGGCCACGGTCTATCGGGCTTAACAGTAGGGCCAGAAGGCAAAATTTACTGGGCCAATGGAGATATTGGCTTGGATGTTACTGATCAGACGGGGCGAAATTGGAAGTTCCCCAATCAAGGAGCCATCATGCGTTGCAACCCCGATGGCAGTGACTTTGAAGTTTTCGCCCAAGGTCTAAGGAACACACATGAGATTATGTTTGATGAATACGGCAACTTGTTTTCTGTCGACAATGATGGTGATCATCCAGGCGAAAAAGAACGCATGATGTACATCTCTCACGGTTCTGATGCCGGCTGGCGCATCAATTGGCAGTTTGGCAAATACACCGACTCCATCAACAACAGTTACAAGGTTTGGATGGACGAAAAATACTTCACTCCGCATTACGAGGGTCAAGCGGCTCACATCGTTCCTCCAATTTTGAACTACCATGCTGGTCCGTCGGGAATGGTTTACAACCCGGGTACTGCTTTGGGCGAAAGGTGGAAAAACTACTTCTTCATGACTGAGTTTACGGGTAACGCAGCCACTTCCAACATCTACGCTTTCAAGGTGAAGCCCGATGGTGCTAATTTCGCTTTCGACGGAGAAGAGAAGATTACGGAAGGCCTGCTTTCGGTGGGAATAGACTTTGGTCCTGACGGAGCACTGTATGCAGCCGATTGGATTACCGGGTGGAACACCAAGGGTTTTGGTCGCATTTGGAAACTTGATTTTGAGGACGAAAATCAAAAGGCCAAAGTGCTCACCAAGTCCTTAATCCAGGCCGATTATGACGAAATGTCAAAAGAGAATCTTCAGGAGATGATGGCTTATGAAGATATGCGGGTGCGACAAAAAGCCCAATTTGAATTGGCGAAAAGGGGCGATGAAGGCATGACAACTTTCGTCCAAACCTTGGCCAGTCACAAAAGCCAGCTGGCAAGGATTCATTCTATTTTTGGTATCAGGCAAATGGCGGGAATGGACGCTAGCAAAGCCGAAAACCTCATTCCTTATCTCAACGATGAAGATGACGAAATCAAGGCTCAGGCAGCCAAGTGGCTGGGGGACATTCGCAATGTTGCTGCTTGGAATCAGCTGGAGAAACTGGTCAACCATAAAAATTCTCGTGTTGGTTTTTTCGCCACAGAAGCCCTTGGAAGGATTGGAGATCGGGATTGGGATAGTGGAAATAAAATCAAGGATGACCAGCGAAACTCTGCAACTAAGGCCATCTGGAAAATGATCACGACCAACAATGGCGCCGATATGCAATTACGCCATGTGGGCGCTTTGGCGCTGAGTCGCGTGAGCAATGCACAAGACATCAGCACCTATCACGATCATCAGAATCCGGTATTAAGATCTGCAGCGGTAGTATCGCTGCGCAGACTCGCATCTGCTAAGTTGAGCCTTTTTCTGGGTGATTCAGATAAGCACATTGCCAATGATGTAGCCAGAGCGATCAACGATGATTGGTCGGTAGCTGAAGCGTTACCAGCACTGGCCGATGCACTTTTGGACACCAGGTTTCCTAGAGAAGAGCCTTTTATTAGAAGGGCGATCAATGCCAATTTACGTGTTGGCGAAAGTAAGAACATCGACAACCTCCTCAACTATCTGCTACTTCCAGATCAGCCTGAAGTCTTACGTGTAGAAGCTTTGGCGACTTTGAAAAGTTGGGGTAACCCGTCAGTACTGGATCGTGTTGACGGCAGAAATCGCAAGTTGCAACCGCTCGAGATTTCAGAAATTCCAGAGAAACTTGCTGCCGTTAGCCAGCAATTATTGAACACCAAGCATGATCCTACATTAGCATCAGTCATTGGAACGCTTTCGCAATACAAGGTTGATTCTACAATTCCTCAGATCAGGGCGGCAATGAAACGAGGTGGCGAGGTGGCGAAAGTTGCAGGTCTTAACGCCTTAGATCATCTACAGGCCGAGAACTTGACAGACGATTTACAATCGGCACTTACAGATAAGTCGGCAATGGTGCGTAGTACGGCATTCAGCTTGATAGCTCGCGGTGATTTTACGGCTGCCGATTTGGCGAAAGTTAGTATCACCGCGATGCCCAAGGCTACCTTGACAGAGCAGCAAAACATACTCAATGAATTGGCGCTTAAGCAAGGACCGGCAGTGTTGGCAGCCTTGGAAACTTTCGTCCAAAATGTAAAAGACAAGACCCTCTCTGAGGACATTCTCTATGAATTGTCACAAGCCATTTCGGCACAAGGAGATGAGGCCCTTTCTGCGAGCTATGAAAGTTATAAAAAAGAGGTAAGTTCTAGTGATTGGGAAGCCGAACATCTCGAGAGCTTGTCTGGCGGCGATAAGGCATTGGGTCGAGACATCATGGTCAACCATCCAGCAGCACAATGTATGAAGTGCCATGCGATTGGAAGTTGGGGTGCAAATGTGGGACCGAATTTAAAGGAGGTAAGCAAGCGCCTTAGTAATCTAGAGTTACTGGAATCATTGGTAAATCCGAGTGCAGAAATCGCCTTGGGTTACGGTGCTGCGACGGTTAAAAAGACCGATGGCGAAATGGTAGTTGGCTTATTGATTGCTGATGAGCCCGATTATGTTGAGCTGCAATTGAGAGATGAAGTCAAGGTTAAGATCATGAATAGTGATATTGCCGAAAGGAAGGAAGGGATGTCTAGTATGCCACCAATGAGCGGGATTTTGAACAAGAAGGAGCTTAGGGATTTGGTGAGGTATTTGGGGGAGCTGTAGAACGGGTCTCCGACCCGTTAACAATTTAGGGCGGGAGACCTGGTTCTACTGCTACTTTGTCAAGAAGCCTCATCAGCCCTGAATGGGCGAAATCAAATAGCCTAGGGCATCGCCCTAGGTAAAAAAGCGCTCACCAAACCGCGCAGCCAAGGTATTATCAGAAGGCAGGTAATTGCCTGCGCGGAACGAGAGGAAAGACCTATCAGATAAAAAGCAATATCAATAACATGATTGGAACACCAATAATCAAAATAGGTAACAGCATGTTCAAAATTGACTTTCCGATTGAAAGTTTCTGAACTACGGAAATTCCTACAGCTGTTAATCCGGCTGACCACAATGCAAGAATGCCCTCTACAAACATGGACCCGTAAACAATAACATTAGCAAAAAGGCCCTCACTAGATATATCACCATCAGCTTTGAAGATTTCATTTCCATAGATCATAAGCTGGGGAATAAGAAAAAAAGCACCAACAATTGAAGGTACTGCAGCGTACGAAATAATGCGAAGAATGGAATCAGTATTCCCTTTACCTTGCAACCATGTTCCTGTCCAGCTAATCAGCATAGCGTAAATATAAAATGAAATCCAACCCAGTAACCCACCTGCTATTATGGCCCCAATTAGGATCATTGATAGAGACAATGTGTCTCCCATATCCCTTAGAGAAGCTCTATCTAAAGCTCTAACGATTCCAGCTAACACCAACAGAAACTTTACGTACTTATCGTATTTGTAATTGTGAATATATTCAAATACCCTTCTTGGCTTGGTCCAGATAAGGGTAAAAATCTCTTCGTCTGAAAAGGCTTCGGGGTAATTAGTTTGTTCTGTTTCTTGCTCCATAGTTTATTATTTTGCTTGTCTCTGCTGGCCGGCCAGAGGCACGGCCAATACGAAGCCCTGAGGGGCTTCACATCCGCGCAGAGCGACGGATCACCCAACCACCCCACATTCACCATCTACCTGCTATTCAACAATCCACCACTAGTTCCATGATTATCCACTGTTCCATGTCTTGCACTGTGATCCTTTTTAATACCATAGTCAAATTAAATGCTGTAGCTTTTCTTTGAAATATTTGGCACTGGTGGCAGCACTTTGCAAAGGGCTTTCGGTGAAATTACCGCCCTGCTCTATGTAGTAGTATTCCAGACCAGATTTTGCTGGGTCGGGCATAATGTCGACATAGTCAATTGAGCCATTCCCCATCTCAGTGTAGTCTCGTGTCACTTTATCCATGTCTTTGATGTGCCACATGACGTAACGACCGGGTTGCTGGGCGATTAGCTTTTTGGGCGTGGTGGTTGCTGCGTGCATCACCCAATACATATCCATTTGTAGCTTCACTTTATCTGGATCGGTACCATTTAGGATCAGGTCGTAGCCATTTTCGCCATTGTGATCTTCAAACTCGAAGCCATGATTGTGGTAGGCAAAACCTAAGCCAGCAGCAGAAACTTGATCACCGATCAGGTTAAGCTTTTCTACCATTAATTTATAGTTCTCTAACGTGCGCAACTCTGGTGCCAACCAAGGCCAGGTGATGTAAGACATATTGACCGCTTTGGCCCCTTTGATGCATTGGTCAACAAAGCGTTTGAGTGCGTCATCAGGCTCGATCATGAAAGGCGAAAATCCGAAGTGGCAACTGCTCGCCGTAAGACCAAGGTCATCTAGCATACCTTTGAAGGTTGTTGCCGGAAGATCATAGAAAGTCCCTTTTTCGCCATCGAATCCATAGGCTTCACAATCTTGGTAGCCCATGGCCTTAATGGCAGTAAGGGTACCCAAGGTATCTTTGTTCATGTCTCCGTTGATGCTGTACAATTGGAGTCCGAGTTTGAATTTGCTTTTCGGTTCTGTACGCATACAGCTTGTATTTGAAAGCAAGGCGGCTGTTCCAAGTACTCCTGCTGATTGGATAAAGTTTCGGCGATTCATACTTATAGTTTAGCGATTATTTTGGCGATTAGCAACTAGCAGGAGCGATGCTGGAGACTGGTTGCTGGTTACTGGATGATCGGAATTACGGAGAAAAAAATAATCAGATAAGATTAGATAAATTATTTAAGCAAAGCAAAGTAAAGAAAACTGAAGTGGATGCTTGAGGCAGGGATGACTTGCATGGGTAAACCCGAGCTCCCGCTCGGTCCCACAAATCGAATACCCATCGGAACTCCGTCGCTCTGCGGGGAGTGCTTCTCAACATTTGGTCTTCGGCTTCTAATCTCCAGAATCTATCTCACCTCACAAATCCTAGCGGCTAAAAGCTAACGGCTAGAAGCTTTTAAGAAACCCACTTAATATTACAACCCATACTAGCGATCTGATTGGGATCGATTTCATCTCCAGCAATTAAGCTATCAATGGCATTTCGTAGATCTGCACCATCATTGGGCGCATCTGATCCCGGACGAGCGCCATCCAATTGGCCTCGGTAGACGAGTACTTTATTCTCATCAAACAGGTAAAAGTCTGGAGTACAGGCAGCTTCGTAGGCTTTGGCAACATCCTGGCTTTCGTCATACAAATACGGAAAATTAAAGTCGTACTGCATGGCAAACTTCTTCATGAGCGCTGGTCCGTCCTGCGGATAATTATCAGCATCGTTGGAAGAAATGGCCACCATCGAGATTCCAAGATCTTCATAATCCTTTGCCAGAGTTACCATTTCCTCGATAATATGTACTACGAAAGGACAATGATTACAGATAAAAGCGATGATCGTTCCTTTCGCACCTCCTTCAGTATCCAGGCTCTTAATTTCGTCAGAAACTGTATCTGGCAAAGCAAAGTTTGGAGCAATGGTTCCCAGTGGGAGCATATTGGAAAGGGTACGAGCCATGGGTGGTTTTTGGTTTTTGGTTTTTGGTTTTTGGTTTTTGGTTTTTGGTGTTGGGAATTGGGTTTTGGGTTTTGGGTTTTGGGAATTGGGTTTTGGTTAACCTGACACCTAGCATCCAATGCATTTATTACAAATACACTGCCCTATAAATCCATCTGTAGTATTTTACAGCTTTCGTATTCAGGATCAATTTCGATAAACACTTCTTTTATCGCACCAACAAACCACTTGTCTTGAACCTCGGCTTTCTTCTTATTGGCTGCAAAGATCTTAAATTTCTCATAGTCCTCTTTCAAATTGGCTTGATGAGGAGGAACTTGATCTTTGTAGTAAATGATGCGCATGGCCTCTTTGCCATCTTGCTGTCTGAACCGGATGGGTCTCGAAACTGTACCTACACTCATGGTATCGATCAAGAAGAAAAGGCTTGGATCCATTTCGTCAACAGACATCATGGTGCTGCCTACTTGACTTTCGAAAAATCCTCCGTTTCCACCAGTGAGTTCATCATCGGAGTACTCTTTAGCAACCTTGTCGAAAGTAAAAATCGTATCGGTTAAAATTAGGTTTCGTAGACTGTCCAGATATTCTGTTGCCAGATCAAAATCTTGGGCGTTTGAACTTGGCGTCAAGATGATGTGTCTCGAATTGTAGTTGTTTCCTCTTCTATCTAGAAGTTGAATCAGATGAAAACCAAAAGATGACTCGATGGGGTCTGAGATCTCCATAGGTTTCAAAGCCAATGCACCGGCTTCATATTTTGGATCCATTTGTCCACGACCTGCGAAACCAAGATTTCCACCTTGTGTTCTACTTGGGCCTTCACTGTATTCTTTCGCCAACTCTTCAAAGTCTTCTCCAGCTAGGATACGTGCTTTAAGGTCTGCCAACTTTTTCTTGGCCTTGGCTTTCTCTTCTTTTCCAATTGTTGGCTCTTTTACGATTTGGGCGATTTCGACCTCACGACTTAGGTAAGGCAAACTATCACTTGGAATTTGATTGAAAAATTTCTTGATTTCCTTTGGTGTCACATCGACATCGCCAGTAATGGTTTCAGACATTCTCTGAGCGATCAATTGCTCTTCAATGTCATCTCTCAATTCAGCTTTAAACTCAGCAATGGTCTTATTGTAGTACTCTTCGATTTGCTTTTCGGAACCGATTTGAGCCACCATATACTGAAAACGTTGATCCATGTTGGATTCAAGTTCGATTGGTGAAACTACTACAGAATCGATCTTGGCTTTCGCCAAAAGCAATTTGTTGATTACCAACTGCTGTAGCATATCGCACTTTCTGAAACCAGGTTGGGGTCTCGCACTAGACATATAGGATATGTAGCCGAGCTCAACTTCAGACTTGAGTACATAATAATCATCGACTTTCGCAACGATCTTATCTACGGTTTCTAAGCGCTGAGCCATAGATTTATCTGCAAGGGTAATTAGCCCCAGTAAGACTATTAAAAAGCCTTTAGTAAATCTTAAACTTGCCTTCCTTTTCAGCATCTCTATAAATGTTTTCTTCTAGATTTCGAGCCAATTCGACCTTTCTTCTGTTCAGTATTATCTTATAAATATCGTCTTTGACGTATTCCAATGGCGAAAACTCATCGGCCAGTTTGTAGTCATAGACTCTCAAGTAATACCTAAAATCATCGTCGGTTATTTGATCAAATTTCCTGGTACGTAAAAACTGGGTTTCATTTCCCATATTTTGCCAAGGTGTATTGACTGTTAACTGACTAAAATTGTACCAAATCGTATCCCTGATAAAATTTGCTGCAAACTTACGACCATAATCGTAAAGTTCACGCTGATCCTCTTTATTATCTGATAACGCCAAACTACGAATATTATCAAGTACAGGAGCGTTTTTAGGAATTTTTAACATCATCACTTTGACGATATTCTTCTTTTTCAAGATGAAATTCTCTTTGTGCTCAATGTAATAGCTTTTAACTTCAGCATTTGAAATTTTGCTATCAAGGTTTTTTTGGACGTAAGAGTTCTTGAATTTATTAACTTTCAGGGCATAACGATAGTCTGCAACGCGGCGTTCAAGGTCTTCCACATCATACTCCAGTTTCTGATTGGCCTCTTTTAGCATGAGTTGCTTCATGACCCAGCTTTGCACGTATCGGTTGACCAAGTTGGCACTGTCTTGAGCATCAAAAGGGGCGCTGGCATCATTGAGCACGCCATTTGTCAGACTATTTATGTCTTCCTGAAACAAGGTTGCCTTACCAACAGTAGCCACCAATTGCCCTTCTTGCTCTTGTTCTTGCAGTCTAAGATTCTGGCAGCTCAGTAATGAGATCATTACCGATACCAACAGTAAAGAGGTTGTCTTTATATTATTGAGATAGTTCATTTATAAGATCTTCAAGTACAGAAGAGTTCCTTGTAACAAGGTACTTTGTCTTCAGCTCTTTGATCCAGTCTTTTTCTAGTTGATCTTGATAATCAGATATCACCAATCCTCTTACATCCTTCAACACTTTTGGTGAAGGTGGCAAAATTTCCTTAACCACTAACATTTGAGCCCTTTCATCTGCATTGAACCTATAGGTTCCAGGTTTCCAATACTGAGCATCAAAATCAAATTTCTTCTGCTCAACTTTGCCACTTACGATCTTCAAATTTAACGGATTTGATTGATTGTGAAATTCTTCCATCAATTTAGGCGTAGTTCCATAAAGCTTGATGCTTAACATGCCAGGTGTACCTTTGGTTGTGCGTCTAATGTCTACACCACTCTTTCCATATCCTCTCCTTGAGAAATAATTCTCGATCTCAGCGGTAATTGAACTTGGAGTGGAGGTATGCGTTTCAATCACACTGTGAATGTCTTTTTTATTAGACCACTTTTTCAGCAAATTAATCAAACTAACCGCTTGATCTGAGTTCATAACGGTATCAGACTTCTCAAAAGTCATAGTTAATTCAGAGTTGGGTAATTCATAGTGGGTCCAATCTTCAACTTCAGCAACCGCTTTCAAGATGTCTTCATTTACAGCACTAAATGAAATATAATCTGCCCTTTCGTCCCACTTGTAATCTTGGTGATGAGAAGCATAATAATTAGCTATTCCAGCGCTATCATTTACTGCTTTTGACCAAACACGCTCATCCATTAAATTGAACAACAAAATACCTTCTTTGTACTCATTGTATAAGAATCGATAGTCTGGGTACTTCTCTGCCAGTTGATCTTCTTCTTGTTTGATGATCATGTCTTCCCTAAACCTTTGGTAGTTTTTAGAAATAGAAAACTTTGGGGAAGCATCGGGGCGGCCATTCATATTGTTTTCTACGAAATTGTAAAAATCGGCCAACGTATAGTTTGTATCATCGACCGTAAGTAGGGTAAGCTCTTGGCCTTCAGGGTAGTTTGCTGCCTTCCACTTTCGGTCTTGGTAACTACTATCAGCTGCTTTTAAGTAAAGTGCTTGAGTAGCTGCATGGTCAACTACAGTTTTATTGGCGCTTAATTTCTGAATTTGAAGTTTGCGATTGAGCTCTGAACGGGAATCGTGCGAAACCTTCTTTTCAAGTTCTGGCTTGGCTTCTTCAAAATCACCAAGCCCGATTTTTTCATTTAGTCTGATGATGTGCCATCCATAGATGGTTTGCACAGGTTCTGTAATGTCTCCGGCTTTTGCTAGACCAAATGCGGCGTCTTCAAAGGGAGCAACCATCGCTCCTGTTCCGAAAGTATTCAATTGGCCTCCTTTTCGCTTACTGTTTTGGTCTTCAGAAAACTGGTTGCAAAGTTGATTCCAGTTTCCTCCAGCAACAAGCTGTTTGTGGATTTCATAGATTTTATTTCTGTAGCTGATCGAGTCGGCATCGTTTATTGCAGTTTGCGGCGTTTTCACCATAATGTGCGAAACGTTAACCTTTCCTTTAGACTCACGGCGGTCGTGAACTTTGATTATATGATAGCCATAATGTGTACGCACAGGCATAGATATTTGACCTTCTGGAGTTTTGTAGGCCATGTCTTCAAATGAGTATACCATTTGGAGTGCAGAAAAATACCCGAGACGACCTTTGCGAGGTTTACCACTAGGTCCTTCAGAAAAATCAAACGCCAACTGGCCAAAGTCCTCTCCGGCTTCAGCTCTATCCTTTAAGGCCAAAGTACGGTTATAAGCTTTCAAACTGTCTTTCGGATCGGCATCAGGATCGCACATGATTAAAATGTGAGAAACATCTAGTTCCTCTTTCATTCGTTCGTATGCTTGCTTAGTCAGCTCATCAGTAACTTCCTTGCCTTTTAGATAAGGTTTTGCCAACTGCTTACGGTACCCTTCCAGCTCATTTACGAAAGCAGGATCTTTATCCATCCCAAGCGCAAAAGCCTCTTTAACTTTCAATTTAAAGTTGACAAAAAGATCGAGGTACTCAGAAATATCGGTACGTAGATCGACGCTATCTTTGTTAAAGTTGTTTTTGGTGTAAACATACCGAAACTCATCTTTCTTGATCGGATCACCGTCTACAGTAAAGAGGGTCTCGTTACTTCCTAAAGCTTGGTTGCTTTTTGAAGTGGTAACATTGGAGGTCGTACATGCAGCAAGTACGCCTATTAATAAAATTAAAAAACTGGAAACTCTATATTTCATGTTGCTGGCTCGTAAAATCGGCTTACAAGTTTATGATAAATTCCCTACAAGAACGAGAAAATTAGCTGTATAGTCTTTCTTTTAGCTTCTACTTGTTGGTCGCTGGCTTCTAAGCCCTTAAACCAAGCATATGAACAGTTTAGTTTAGTAATTATAAGTTACTCTTTTAGCAATACAGATCAGCCAAAGGCTAAAAGCTATAAGTTATTCAAAATAATTACTGATATCTGTAGTTGTAAAGAAAGAAGAATGCTCTGTTCGACTTAAAATCACTGAAGCGCTGTACTTTTTAATCACCAGATGTAAACAAGGATTAGTCAGCTAAGAAATTTACTTACATCATTGACTTATTCTACGGCTTTTTCTTTCAATTTGAGGAGAATTACTAACTTTAATAACCATAATAGTTGGTTTTGAATTCATTTTAGAATTCTTTTAAACTATAAAAAATCTAAATATAGTCCAATGGCTAGAGAATTATTCACTGAGGAAGAAAAGGATGGTATTTTTAATGCGATTCAAGCTGCAGAATTAAAGACCTCGGGAGAAGTTCAGGTTCATATCGAAAGACACTGTGAAGGTGATGCCATCGATCGTGCATCGGAGTTGTTTGCAATCCTTAAAATGCATCGCACCAAACTACGAAATGGAGTACTTTTTTATTTAGCGGTCAAAGATTTCAAATTTGCCATTCTTGGTGACTCTGGAATCAACGAAGTTGTTCCAGATGATTTTTGGGATGAAGTAAAAGAAAGCATGAGAGGTCTTTTTCAAAAAGGAAAAATCGCTCAAGCATTGGCAGAAGGAATTGTTCAGGCTGGCGAAAAGCTTGGTTCGCACTTTCCTTACCAAGATGACGATATCAATGAGTTGCCAGATGAAATTAGTTTCGGCGAGGATTTGAGAGAAAGGTTGAAGCGAGAGCGCGGCGTAAAATAGGCCTGCGGCCTTGAAGGTTCATGCGGCGAAAAAAAGCGGAGCAGCGATAGCAGAAAATGGCCTACGGCTTGAAGAAGCACAGCGGCGTAGAGGCGGCCTGAGGCCTAAGAGGGTTCATGCAGCGGAGCGGCGATGGCAGAAAAAGGCTGAAGAGCAAAGTGACTTTGGCTTGACTTTAAAAAAATTACAGGAGGATCGAGAGATTCTCCTTTTTTTGTGACTGCGACCGGAATGGCATTGACAGAAGAGGCCTGCTGCCGAAAGGTTCATGCAGCGAAAAAAAGCGAAGCAGCGATAGTAGAAAGTGGATTTCGGCCTAAAGAGTACGCGACGCAAAGGCGGTAGAGGCGCTATAGTAGGTACCTTCAGGAATAGAAGGTTTATGAAGTGATCACGAGCGGAGCGGCGTTAAATACGAGCCTGCGGCTAAAAGGTTCAGGCAGAGCGAAAGTAACTCATTTGCCATGTAATGAAGAGCACAAAAACTGCCCGTCTCTGCTCCGCTTGCAATCGCTGCATGAAAAGCAGTGCTGCAGGCACTTTTCGTTTGCCTCTTATTGCCTACATTTGTTACTATGAGGAAATACAATGTCGAGGTCATCTATGAAGACAACCACCTTTTGGTTGTCAATAAGCCTGCAGGAATGCTGGTTCAAGGTGATAATACCAGAGATTACAATCTGATCGATTGGGGAAAAAACTACGTCAAGAAAAAATACGAAAAGCCAGGTGCCGTATTTTTAGGACTTCCTCATAGACTCGACCGTGTAACCAGCGGCATAGTTGTTCTTTGTCGTACTTCTAAAGCTTTGGAACGTATGAACAAAATCTTTGCTGACCGAAAGATTCAAAAGACGTACTGGGCGGTGGTAAGAAGAAGGCCACCAAAGTGGGAAGAAAAATTAACACATTACATCAAAAAAGAAGGTGACAAGAAAAACACTGTCGATTGTATCGATGAAGCCCTTCCCGGATATAAAAGGTCGGAGCTTAACTACAAGTCACTAGGAAAAAGAAACGATCACTATCTTCTCGAGGTTAAGCCAAAAACCGGAAGAAAGCATCAAATCAGAGCTCAATTGGCGGCAATCGGCTGTCCGATAAGGGGCGATTTGAAGTATGGTTTTCATCAGCCTAATAAAGATAAGCAGATCAATTTGCATGCATTTTATCTTTACTTTATCCATCCGGTAAAGAAAGAGCCGCTTTATTTGAGAGCTGGTCTACCAGATAATGACTTTTGGGAGCAGTTTCTGGTTTTGGAACGAAAGGCGGAAGAAAGGCATATGGTAGGTTTGAGACCGAGTAGTTAGCTGTTAGCTGTTAGCTTTTAGCTTTTAGCTTTTATGTGCTCTCATGAATAAGGTTGACAGGTCTGCCTCCTAAAACCTAAACATGTGGAAAACTCTATTTTATTAATAGTGTTTGAGGCATTAAATTTCATTTGTATATCGAAGCGGAGGTGGGCTCTGCTGGGGAGCAACCCAACCAAGGAATAGATATACGCGGTGAGAATATCACTTTGGAATGCCTAATATACTTTGGGCATTCCTTTTTTCATAGTCTATTCTTTCCGCTTTATGCCTTCTAAAACCCAAACTCGCTCTCTTTTTGTTTTTGTCCCCTTACTTCTATCAAATATTGTCATTTTCGGTGCTTCATCTTGTTCTGAACTGTGCTTTTCAAATGCTACTGGAGATAACCAACCTAACTGTTCTTGTTTACGCTCTTGGTTGTAAAAACGCATTGTTTCAGCTATTGACTTTTGCAATTGTTTTAGTTTTCCATTCTTCACTATTGGCAATAAATGGTGTTTCAATAAACCGTTCCTTTGCTCAGCAAACCCATTATCTAAACAGTTTTTCGAGATGCTAGTTGTAACTCCTTCCATCTTCTCTCGGTAGAGTTTTGATAAGTATTGACCACCTCCATCTGTATGATGAATGCAGCCTTTTAACTCCTGCTTACCTCGAAGATCCAACCACTGTTTTTGTGCCAGACATGCTTCTTGCTTTCTCATTCGCGTGTCTAGATGGTGTCCAACTATCCTACCACTATAAACATCGGTTAAAACAAATAAATAGTACAGGTCGATATCCATATAAATGTAAGTCAAATCGCCTACTACGAGCTGATTTATCCCATTCAAAACCTTCCCTTTGGCTAAGTTTGGATGATTCCAGCTCTGTGAACTTGATTGTGTGGTAACTACTCGTACACGTAAAGGAAGTAAGTTTAGACCGTAACTAGACATCAACCGCTCAAACTTATTTACACCTATACCGTACTTTTTCCCTATTGACAAGTTGTAATACAAGCTTCGAGAACCAGCTCTACGGTCTTTTTGAGAACGATACTCTGAAACTTCCTTTTCAATAGATTCCATCATCTTTTCTAACACAACCAGCCTTGCTCTAGCTTGATTAAAGCCCTGACGACTTATGCCAACCAACCGGTAAAAGCTTTCCATAGAAAGTCCATGTACATCTTGAGATGATTGCAATTTGATTAGTAACGAGACGCGAACTTTTTTTCAAAATCACTTCCAAGTTGTTCTTTGGCCAAACCTAATAACTCCTCCAAATAAACCATCTTAATGCGTTGATCACCGATGAACTCTTTTAGCTTACTATTCTCTTTTTCCAACAATCTAAGCCGATTATAATCATCGCTAGTTGATATAATGATGTGAGGTGCTCGCTGCTCCTTTCCATACTTATCTAACCAGCGCCTTATCGAAGCAACTTTTACATCGTAAAGCTTACTCACTTCTCTAATATCAAGTTTACCAGATTCAATCAAAGCAACTTGATCTTTCTTAAAACTTTCGCCGAATCGACGACGGCGACGTTCTTCAACTGTCATTTTTTTCATAATACTCATCTAATTTAGATAAGTTTCCCACAGTTTTGACGTCAACCTATATCATGAGACAGCATTAGCAATTAGTAATTAGGTCTTGTTGGGGGTGAGATTGCATGCTAGAGGCTAGAGGCTAGATGCTAGATGCTAGAGGCTGGATACTGGAGCTGCTAGTTGTTAGTTGTGAGTTTTTAGTAACTAGATCTTGTAGGATAAGGTGGGATGCTAGATGCTAGTATCTAAACACTAAACACAAGACACTAAACACCAATACTAGACACCAAACACCAAACCATCCATGACTAAAAAACATCCATTTTTAGCGAGACGAAACTACGGACAGTTTCATACCAACGAATGGGCTGTTCTGGGTACCAACTGTGGCGCCATAAAAGAGCTGGCACATGCAGTGGTGGAACGCATAGGTGCTCAAATGCAGATTGGTTATATGGATGCTGATCACAAAGCGGGTGACGAAAATGCCTTGGATGGAGAACCGGCTTTGAAAGCTGGTGCTCAAATCGTCTTTACCGACAAGATTCAATACAATCAGATCAATTGGATTGGAACTCAGAATCCTTACGAAATGCGGTCGATGTACAATGACTTAGACGCACTTCTCATCAATGGCAATCACTTTGAAGGACAAAAGCAGATTGTCTTCATTGACCCAAAAAAAGAATCATCGGTAATCAAACGACTCGATCAGATCACAAACCTGAGAGCAATCGTTTTACCAGAAACTGATTTTCCCATTCCGAGTTATCTTTTGGACAAAATTGAAGCCAGTGGCAATGTTGCCCTATTAAGCCAAGCTGTTCCAGAAGCAATTGCCGCCTTAATTGCAGAAGACTGGAAACATCAAACAAGCAACTTGAAAGGCTTGGTTCTGGCAGGGGGCAAAAGTTTGCGAATGGGCGAAGACAAAACTCAAATCAATTATCACGGAAAGAGTCAAGCGATCCATGTTCACGACATGTTGGTCAACTTGTGTGATGAAGTCTTCATTTCGGTACGCGATCAAGATGCTGCAACACAGGAAGCTTCCACAGATGAGGGCATAAATTATTTGGTAGATAGCATTGCTGGACTTGGTCCGTTTGGAGCCATCATGACGGCCTTTCGTCACGATCCTACTGCGACATGGCTGGTCGTAGCGAGTGACCTTCCTTTCTTAAACGAGGAAGGGCTGAAATATCTAATAAGCGAAAGAGACCCATCTAAAACAGCCACCGCTTTCAAACAAACGATCTCAGACTTTCCCGAACCACTGATTACAATTTGGGAACCGAAGTCCTACCAGAAGATGGTGAGTATGATGGTACAGGGTTATAGCTGTCCACGTAAAGTTTTAATCAATTCAGAAGTAAAAATTGCAACAGCGCCTGATTCAAAAATTCAGTTCAATGCCAATACGCCGGAGGAGCGGGATGAGGCGATGGCAGCGATCTTTCGAAACGCCAAATAAAAAAAACCCAGCAAAACTATGCTAGGCCTTTTCCTATCTGTGTGTGTGTGAGTGTGTGTTTACAGCTCTCTCGAACTGTATGAGATATGATTCAAATATATAACAAATGTCTCGGCCTAAATGCAGGAAATTCAAATTTCCTGCATTTGTCCACGTAATGTCCAGATAACCGACAATTCAGTCTCACCCAAACCTCTAACTGTCCAGTGATTGTACGGCTAAAATATGCCTATTGAGGAACTTATAATTCTAGATGCAAAGCTTCTTAACAAATTAGGCTTGATGGTCAAGTGATAATCAAACCGATTATTCCTACCAAAAACAACAACCCATAAGTTTTCAGTACCCTGATTCTAGGCTTGTGATCTCCCCAGAAAAGTGCAACCCATGGCCAAATCATACCGACTGAAAGTCCAATCAAGCCGATCCAGAAGAAGATACGAAAGAGGAGTTGTAAGGATTGGAGGAGCATAGTTGGTTTTTGGTTTTTGGTTTTGGTGTTTAGAGTTTGATGGCTGGTGACTGGTTTTTGGTGATTAGTGTTTGGTTGTTAAGTTCAAACCTAAAAGCAAGTTACAGTTTTTTGAGTGATGCTTTAGTCTTACGTGTTGGCAGTTTCGCCTGATTTGCAGCGTGGAGAATTTTGAACCACATAGTTATACCGTTAAAAAGCAAGGCTTCTGGAAATAGATAAGAGGCAGCCTACAAGTTGTAGCCTTTATAAAGTAGAAAGGCGACGATCTCGTTTGATCGCCGCCTTTTCTGTCGGGCGGCCGGCTAGGTGTGATGTATGTCGTTATGGACGGCGCCTAATAACTTGCACACATTGCAATTTGTACCTACAAGTTGTAGCCTTTATAAAGTAGAAAGGCGACGATCTCGTTTGATCGCCGCCTTTTCTGTGGGTGATGTATTTCGTTATGTGCTACGCACTTGATATGGCCTACGGCCGTTTTATTGCTGCGCAGTTTTATTTGCTGGGCGCCCAGCCTTCGCACGTGGTATGCCCTTCGGGCGTTTTATTGCTACGCCGTTTTACTGCTGGACATGTGCGGTTTGCATGGCATCGGCCACCGAACCGCGTCTACGAACCGCCAACCTTAATTTCAAATTTCTTCTTTGGCTTCAACACTTCCATCGTCACCGTTTGTTGGTCGTCTTCAGTTTCAACTCCATTGCCAGGAATCGAATCGATATCGGTCTGATCCATGGATGAAACTTCAGCGGTATTGGATATCATACCTGCTGCGATCACTTTAACCACGATGTCCATACGAAGTTGGCTTTTAGGCGAAACATAGCCAGGTGTCCAAAGACCAGTTGTAACATCGTAATTGCCGTCACCATTTTGCGAAACATATTCAACGCCAATGGGTAATTGATCTGTAACAGCAACTCCCGTAAGTCCACCTGAAGACGGATTAGTTATGCGTAACACATAAGTAATCTCTTCACCTAGTTTGACTTTTCGATTCCCAAGTACATAGCTGCCTTTGAAAATGTCTTTCAACAATACAATATCGTACTCGACCTTATTGATATCTGCACAGGCTGAATCATCTTCACCAACCACGTTGCCGTTTCCAACACTTGAGTCAACATCAGGTTCAGCGGCTGAAATCACTTCAGCACAGTTGGTGATCATGTTATTAATCGAAGTCACAGTAACATCAAGGGCGAGCGTTAAGGTTTCACCAACAGAAATTGAATCAATGGTCCAGTTCCCATTTGCTGCACTATAAGTTCCTCTATTCGCAGTTTGATCTGACGATGACATAAAGGTATCAAATACGATTCCTGCTGGTAGTAGATCTTTAACAATCACATCATGGGCAATCGACGGACCGTCATTCTGCACGGTTATCGTATATGTAATTGCATCTCCGGCATCTACGAGTTTCTGCGAAACCGCTTTGGTTATGCTTAAGTCGATTTCGGGTTGAACGAAAACCAGAGCTTTATCCTCGTCGTCTTCCGACTGGTCGCCGTTGTCGTTGTTGGGAGTCGAATCACTGTCTGGTTCATCGGCTGCCGTTACTTGTGCAATGTTACAAACGATTGTATCTTGAATCAGTCTGGCAACAATGAATAATTGCAAAGAATGTGATGCTTCAAGTGAGTCGATACTCCATTCACCACTGATTTCGTCATAAGAACCAGTAGAAGAATTGGCTGATTTAAAAGTCACAGAACTTGGCAAGTCATCATTCACTATGATGTTATTTGCTGTAATGTTTCCTTCATTCTTCAGTTCTAAAGTAAACAAGATATCATCTCCAATTTTGGCCACAGACTTATCGGCAACTTTTGTCAATTCAAGATCAATGCGATCATTGGAACAACTTCCCGGATCAGGAATTAATACTTCCAAGGTACAAGTGGCGTCGGTATCGTCGGTAATGGTTACCGTTACGTTACCGGCTCCAGCACTTCCGGCTTGCAATTGGAAGCTGGTGGCTGATCCATACGTGCCTGTGCTTGGTGTAATGGTTGCACCTCCACTTACAGTCAAAGTGTAGTTGCTACCTAGCGATATGCCTGTTGGATTTAAGTCGAAAGTGAAGTAGTCGTCAGTCGGATCGGTACCCGTACCTCCGTTGTTACAAACTGGCGTCGTTAGACCGCTATCCGAAATCTCACAAGGATAGCAGATCACTTCTGCAACCGTTACTGTCTCGTCACTGTAGCAACTATCGGTACCATTGAAAATTCTAACGATATAGCTTCCTCCTGTATTTGGAACGGTCGAATTAATTACTGGGGTACCAACGATAGCAGTTGCGGCTGTTCCTCCTGTAATGGAAGTGGGGCCGTCATAAGTAGTAGCTCCTAAAGTGCTCACGCCATAGTGGGTGCCATTTGTAAGGCCCGTTATGCTTATGGTTCCATTGTTTTCTGCTGTAATGCCGTTACAAGAGGGTGCTACTTGGCTGAAAGTGATGGCGCTTGGATTCACACAGGTATAGAAACCAAAGTCAACTGTCAAGTTATTGTATGAATCTGTTGGAGTTAATCCATTACTTGGAGCTATCGAACCAGCACCGTAAGTGGTAGGTTCATCGCTTTCGTTAATAACTTCTGGACTTCCTAAAGTCACAATTCCTGACCTTATAGCTCCTGACACTAAGACATCCAAACCGTTATCGTTTTGATCTACATCATTATCTGGTGAAGCTTCTTGGCTTGCTCCAGAACTTGAGACATATCCATCCAGAACTGCTGAGGTTGCAAGGTTTGTTGCTAGGACTTCAACCATGTAGCTACCTGCCGGCAGATCATCAAAACGATAATAGCCTCCGTTTGCCGTGATTACAGTGCGTGGTTGGTTACCACCAGTGTTGATATCAATGGGATAATTCGTTCCATCACCTCTAAGCAATTGTAGGGTAACACCATCAATGCCATCTTCACCGGAGTCTTGATCTCCATCATCATTGATATCGGCAAAAACTCGGTTTCCAAGACTGAATCTTGGTTCGCAAAAACCAAAGTCATAACTGTGATTACTGAGTCCAGGTGCGCCGGTATCGATTGCTTTATAAGGTAGACTTCCTAAGGCACCACAAGCAAGGCCTACAGAGCCATCTGAGTCGATGTTGTCACTAGTACCAGCGTCGGGAATTGATAACTTATATGCCGTTCCAGAAACAGTTAATTCATTAGCAGCAAACGCACCATCTCCAACTACGATATAGTAGTTGGTATTAAAACTCAATCCTGTAAAGCCTACCGTTGGAGACATCGTATAATCGGCAGTATCAACGTTAGTACCATTGAAGAAGTAGCAGCCGCCATTTGCAGTGGTGGTTTCAGCTACCTGGACGCAATTGCGATCAAAAAGTTGGACTTTTACTCCATCAAGGCCCATTTCGCTAGCATCTTGGATACCGTCTTTATCAGCATCTACCCAGATGCGATTACCGATTTCAATGGGAGCAGGGTCACAAAATGCTTCTAAGTCTCCAAGACCATTGGCTTTATCAAAGGTGATTGGATCGCCTGTGTTTGAATTGGGATAACCGCCGGTGCTTTGATCATAAACTTCATAGTGCCTTGTCTGAATTCCTTCAAGTCCAGCCCTATTCCTATAGTAAGCTATACCAGCTGCATTAAAATCATTTGCATTTCCAATGTTTGGATTATAGACCGCTACAGCAACTTCATTTTTAAATGGAACTTTAAGTAGCCCCCCAATTGATGTTTGTTGATGGTAATAGTCCGAAGTTCCATTTCTTAAATCAAATTTATCTTGATAATAGAATTCACCTCCATCAGGCCCTTTATTATTTCCTGCACCATAAGTGGTTACACCTCCACAAGTTCCATTGGCTTCAAATACCCAACCAGATGATACAGACCCACATGCTCGATGAATATCTCCAGCTGACGCTGCTCCTCCCGCATAATTAAAATCTGGAGCAAATTGATCAGCAAAACGATCCCGCATTCCTATGATCATATTTTCATTATCAAATTCGATATCTGAAAGAATAGGTTGTGGGTAACCAAAGTTCTTAATTGAAGAAAACTGTGAAGCTGTATAGTCAGGACTATCACTCCATGCCTGCCAATTAGCAGTAATTTCATTCAACACAGCAAAACCTCGTTCAAAATCAAGAGGAAATTCTAATACAGGTGCATTACTAAACTGGGAAGCTAGCGGGTCAAAAGTATAAACAAATGCATTAAGTTCTGCCCTGTTTTGTGATCGCTCTGCCGTATAAACCATCCCAATGTACAACTTGCCTTTAAACATCTTTAAACCAAATGGACGAAGATCGTTTGAGTTTGCACAAGGCACTGTGGCTCCAGGACAATTGGTAGGAATGTCATATCCGACAATTGTGCTTGAATTTAAAGCACCAGTTGTTGGTATTTTGTATAGCTTCTTATTAGCCAAACTAACTACATAAAGATAGGCTCCATCTGATGAGATATCCATATCACCAAATGCCACTTTTCCAGGGTCTGCAATAGAATTATCTCCACTATATGGATCATTTCCCGCTCCAGTAAATGGATCAGTTATAGCAGCGTGACTGTTAGCTCCAGTGGTATTGGCTCCAAAAACACTATTCAAATCAACGAAAAGCGATGGCGTTCCATTATTAACCGATTGATAAATAGCACCAGTACCATGTGGTCCATACCCAGCATAAAGCTTATGAAATGCAGCCATATAAAGTGTCTTGTTTTCTGTTTTGTAAGCCAAACCATAGACATTCCCGATCTCTGACATACTGGCCACCGTCGTTGGATCTACTGTTCTGGTGCCTTCATAGGTAGATCCAGATTCAGAATACGGGAAAGAAACTAAGGTATACTCTGAACTGTTTCCACCATCATAAACTCCAGAAACAAAACAGCTAGTAACTACTGTTGGGTTCTCTTGACAATATGAGTCAGGGCTACCTATGGAAAATTTTATACAAGCAGGCGCTGTCATAAATTGTATATCAGATTGATTGCCGTTGCTTATGTTACCGGTTCCGGCGGCCCCAGCAATTCCACGACCACCACCAGCAGCTCCACCGGTCCCAGACTCTCCGTTAATAACAGGAGTGGGTTGCGCCCAAGCAGCTATTGTCTCTGGTAAAAGATGTTCGATTCTATATTCTTCACCATCTTCCAAGCCGCAGACTTGCCAATCTCCTTCCGCATCAGAATAGCCTATACCAACTAAATTCTGATCAGCATCATAGATTTGAACTTGAACACCCTGAATACCCGAATTGTCATGCTCATCGTTACCATTAAAATTTAAATCTTCAAAGACTTTTCCTCCTACACAACCAGCACCGCCTACATTACACGTAGGAATATTTTCCTTACAAGGAACTGGGGTTTCGAAAAAGGTTTGATCACTACAGGTCGAAGTTGTAAAGGCGGCTTCAACAGTATGTGAACCATTTCCAGTTGCAGCAACAGTAAATGGGAAATTAGATGGACTGTTATCGGTGCTTGGATCAATGGTCCCAATTAATGTGTTATTATGAGTAACATTTATTAGCTCACCCGCCGAACATGGTTCACTACTCCAATTTACTTCGGCATTGTATGTTGTTGTGAATATACCTGGTGCACTCTCTTCGCACGCTGTCTCTGTAACACTAAGTTCCAAACTATTGACCACAATATTAACAGTGATTGTAAAGGCGCCACACTGTGGATTGTTGCCAGTACCTTTTGATTCAAGTGTGAACGTGCCGCAGGCTCCCAACTCAGCTATTGTCACCGAATTATCACAGGAATTATAGTTTAAGCCAGTGTTACTAGCACCTTCCGTCCAAAGTCCTTCGCAAATTGTACCTGTACAATTCACTAGAGATTGCAAAGATATTTGGTCATTAACTGAGGCCGCACAAAGCGTCGTGTCTATAGAAATGTTATTATTTGTTGGGCAGCATTCTGTTAAAATACCAAGTGCTTTGGGCTCTGCTCCGACCTCATATGGAACAGATAAATTTGAAATGTAATTTAGATCCTTATCAAATACAGATATAC
Source organism: Caprella mutica (assembly GCA_947561585.1). Taxonomy (NCBI): domain Eukaryota; kingdom Metazoa; phylum Arthropoda; class Malacostraca; order Amphipoda; family Caprellidae; genus Caprella; species Caprella mutica. The sequence continues at coordinate 73,046 of CANNZV010004358.1, read as the reverse complement.
AATCATCCCGTGAGGCAACATATAGGTAACCTGAACTGGCGCTATAGACAATTCCTCGCCCCCCTGACCAACCTACATTGTCAGATAAATCGCTATCCGATGCAGAAGTTGCTAAAACAGAACCGCTACTGTTAAATTTTCGTATGTAGGTTGTCGAATCGCCTCCATTGCCCTCGGTTACCACTACATAAATATTCCCCTCGTCATCTTCAGTGACCCCCATTGGTTTAGCATCGTTGGAAGTATCACCAACACTGGAAATTACTTCTATTGATGGTCCTCGACCGGCAGGGGATGGACAATTAGTTGCTGAAAAATAGTTTCTATCCAGAGGACCTGACCATACTTTACTCACATCTGGACCATCCCATCCTTCCGTATTGAGATAACGTTGTCCATCAAAAGAAGAACTAAAACCCCAACCACTATTTTGGTATTGACAACCAATAAGCGTAGCGGTACACAAATCATATGCTTCAATTTTGTTTTCTCCATTGTATGCATCTCCATTAATATAAAGTGCATCTCCTGTACCAACCAAGTTATAAACTGCATAATCAAGGACTAGCCAATCGCGATCTACTATCTCACCATCACAAGTAAGTTTATGAATGGTAGATTGTGTATAATCTGAGTCGATCTCTGCAATATATAAAAAACCATTATTGTCTATGGCCACTCCATGAGGTAGAAGAAGGCCTGAATTATTCCAGGGACCACCAATTTCAGTCAACCCCCCATTGGATGAGTCTACTTGAAATTTGTGAATGACATTATTTTGAATATCATTTAAATAAATATAATCAGAACAGTTACAACCTACTGTACAATCCTGCTCGTTCATGGTGACCGTATAATCAGTAAAACCGCCGCAATCGTTAAACACTCTAACTGTATAATCTTTAGATCCCACAGGGTTGGCTAAACCCATATTAAATTTAAAAGGTAAGGCACCAATAGCAATTGCGTTATTATAATCAGTATCTCCTGTATAAGTGCTACCCTCTGAAAAGTTATACCTATCAGCGTAGGAGTAAGAAGATATTTGTAAATATCCATCAGACAAAGCAATACCGTCTGAACAAGAAGGCTGAACAGCAAAAACAGAGGCAACTGGCAAACAAGCCCCACCTCCATCAACAGTGAATTCAAGGGTTATACCAAGTTCATTTTCATCAACACCATCATTAGTTAAAACCGAAGTCCCGCCTGAAAACACTTCCATAAATCCCCCTCCATCCCAGCCATCATCGGAACGATCAAACAGGATGACTTTGTAACCTGACCCATTAGGTAAACAACCAAGGTTAATACTCTCACTATACGGATAATTACTGCCTTCGTTAACATAACAATGACCAGGAACACAAATAGTTTCAATCAAATTATTTGATGGGTCATACACTTCTATTTTATTCTCTTCAGACCATTCTGGCCAATTTACGTTTATTACAACCTCTGAAAGGGCTGGCAAGCCAACAGCAGGTCTGCTCGAAGCGTTAAATGGATCAACAATCACTTCTTTCTCATTTTTCCAATCTCCAGGGAAGGAAGCAGCACTAAGGGTATTAAAACTAAAAATTAACGCAACTAACAGTTTCACTAAAAAAATATTTTTCATATATCATCACTTTATACAGTACAGTCAATTTTAATGATATGCGTTTCTTAACAATCGCATGTCGAAGAATTGACAATAGCTAAGCAGTCAGAACAGACAGTTTAGTCTAACAACTATAATTTCACAGACAGTTTAGTCTAGGCAACTATAACTTCTTACAAATTAGGAAGTAGCAGGATTGATGCTGTATTAATGCACGTTACAAAAGGAAACGGAAAGCAGACAAAAAGTAACATTGTGCAATAAATGGCTCAATAAGAGGCAGATTAAGGCAATTATTAAACTTTTTTATGTGGGATTGGGAGTGTTTAGACCTTTATAAATATAGAAAGCGACGATCTCGTTTGATCGCGCCTTTTCTGTCGGCCGGCCGGCCATGTGTGATGTATTTCGTTATGTGCTACGCACGTGATATGGCCTACGGCCGTTTTATGCTGCGCAGTTTTATCTGCTGGGCGCCCAGCCTTCGCACGTGGTATGCCCTTCGGGCGTTTTATGGCTACGCCGTTTTACTGCTGGACATACGCGGTTTGCATGGCATAGGCCACCGAAACGCGTCTACGAACCGCCAACCTTAATTTCCAGCTTCTTCTTAGGCTTCACAACTTCCATTGTCACCGTTTGTTGGTAGTCTTCAGTTTCAACTCCGTTTCCAGAGATCGAGTCTTTGTCAGCCTGATCCATTGGCGGCTATTATTTCGGCACAATTGGTGATTGCTGAAGTGATGCTAGCAACAGTAGCATTAACTGTCAAAGTAATAGTTTCGCCCACACTGGTCAGCCTCTTGTGGCCGCCCTTTTTTCTGTCGGGCGGCCGGCTAGGTGCGGCCAGCCAGGTGTGGTGTATAACATTATGTTCGCGGGCGACCAGCCTACGGCCGTTTTATTGCGGGGGCGCCTAGCCTTCGCGGTTTTATGTGCTTCGCACGTGGTATGCCCTTCGGGCGTTTTATGGCTACGCCGTTTTACTGCTGGACATGCGCGGTTTGCATGGCATCGGCCACCGAACCGCGTCTACGAACCGCCAACCTTAATTTCCATCTTCTTCTTAGGTTTCACAACTTCCATTGTCACCGTTTGTTGGTCGTCTTCAGTTTCAACTCCGTTTCCAGGGATCGAGTCTTTGTCAGCCTGATCCATTGCCGAGACTTCAGCGGTATTGCTGATCATTCCATCGGCTATGACCTTGACTACGATGTCCATACGCAACTGGGATTTAGGCGAAACGTTGCCGATCGTCCATTCCCCAGTGGGTTCGTCATAAATACCATCCCCACTCATGGTCTGAAACTCTACACCCACTGGTAGCAAGTCTTTAACCATTACACCGGTCAAACCACTTGAAGAAAAGTTGGTAACGCGCAAGACGTAAGTGATCTCGTCTCCTACTTTGACTTTTCGACTATCTAAAGCATAACCGTCCTTTAAGATGTCTTTGAGAAGCTCAATGTCATATTCGACTGGATTAATAATTGCACAAGCTTCATCATCTTCTTCAGATGTTGCAGCATTACCAGGTACCGAGTCTACATCATCTTCATCGGCGGCTACTATTTCGGCACAGTTGGTGATTGCTGAAGTGATGCTAGCAACAGTAGCATTGACTGTCAAAGTAATAGTTTCACCCACACTGATTGAGTCCATGGTTAAGGTGTCATTGGCATATGCCCATGTTGCGGCCGTCTGATCTGAATTTCCCGTTGCCACTCCAACTTGAGTAAGTCCAGCTGGTAGTTGATCATAAAGCTTTACATTATGTGCAATCGACGGACCATCATTCTTAACCGAAATTGTGTAGGAAATCGCATCGCCGACCGCAACTAGGTTCTGTGAAACCACTTTGGTCACACTTAAATCAATTTCGGGTTGAACGAAAACTAAAGCTTTATCCTCGTCGTCTTCCGACTGGTCGCCATCATCGTTGTTGGGTGAGGAGTCAATATCATATTCAGCAACAGCTATAACTTCTGTGATGTTACAAACTATTGTATCCTTAGTTAATTCAGCAAGAATGAATAACTGCAGAGAATGAGATGCTTCAAGTGAGTCGATACTCCATTCCCCGGTTGTTTCGTTATAAGAACCAATAGAAGAACTGGCCGATTTAAAAGTCACAGAACTTGGCAAGTCATCATTCACTATGATACCATTTGCTGTAATGTTTCCTTCATTCTTCAGTTCTAAAGTAAACAAGATATCATCTCCAATTTTGGCCACAGACTTATCGGCAACTTTTGTCAATTCAAGATCAATGCGATCATTGGAACAACTTCCAGGATCAGCAATTAATACATCAAAAGTACAGGAGGCATCGATATCATCAGTAATAGTTACCGTTACGTCCCCGGCTCCTGCACTTCCTGCTTGCAATTGAAAGCTGGTGGCTGATCCATACGTGCCTGTGCTCGGTGTTATGGTTGAACCTCCGCTTACTGTCAAAGTATAGTTGGTAACTAGAGATATGCCTGTTGGATTTAAATCAAAAGTGATATAATCGTCTGCTTCAATACTACTGGTATTTACATTGTTACAAGCTGGCGTTGTTAGACCGCTAGCTGTAATCGCACAAGGCTGGCAGATTACTTCTGCAACCGTTACTGTCTCCTCGGTGTAGCAACTATCAGCATAATTGAAAATTCTAACTATATAACTTCCTCCTGTATTTGGAACGGTCGAATGAATCACTGGGGTACCAACTATAGCAGTTGCCGCTGTTCCTCCTGTAATGGAAGTGGGGCCATCATAAGTAGTAGCTCCTAAAGTGCTCACGCCATAATGACTGCCATTGGTGTAGCCCGTTAGGGTAATTGAACCGTCATTATTAGAGGTTCCTCCAGTACAGGTTGGTGCAACTTGGGAAAAGGTGATTGCAGTTGGAGGTTCACAACAAAGAAAATTGGTGCAAGCAAACTCAATATTCTTTCCTGTGGCTCCGCTGGGGTCAATTGATAAATACTCTTCCCAAGTATTTGTTCCTGGTATATATCTGATTGCGCACCATTCGGCATATGTTGTGACATATATACTTCCATCAGGTCCAAATGCAATATCGTTGGGGTCTGAAAAGTACTGTTGATTTCCTCCAACAATTATTGGGTGACTGATAATTAAAGTACCAGCTGCATCATATTGTCTAATTTCTTCACTATGCTCATATGGATCTGGGAAAGATGCTGGCTCATCGCCATCCCAAGTCACCCAGAATGTACCATCTGCCATAAACTTCATTCCCATAAACAAACCGTCACTTTCATAGGGTACTATTTCTGTAATCGTTCCTGATAAATCTCCTGCAACTTTCAAAATCGAACTTTCTTTGACTCCACCACCATGAGCCGGCTGATTGCTAAACCAGCCAAATGTGGTGTATACATCTCCAGTTGTAGGATGAATATCAATACCCCAAGGTTCTCCGTCTCCAGTTGCAACTGCATCAAGGTCTGCAACTGAGCGAGTAGCGTCTACTAACATCGTGGTTAGGTCCATTCGCTCTAGCCCACCTGCCGATGCGATGTAAAGTTTATCGCAAGTACTTGATAAAGCAATGTCATAAATAGAATTACTCAGCACGGCTGAAATAGAGTCAATAGCTGAGTTTGTAGCAGGATCCCAAACAATAATCCTTCCTGATGATGGCTTAGCGATATAAATGCGGTTATTACTTGAACAATAGGCAATACCTTCTCCCCCATATCCTATTTTTTCAGTACACATCGTTGGTGAAGTTGCTCCACTATCAAAAGGGAAAGCAACTGTCTGGCCGCCTCCGGATGGGATCAAATCTCCTATGATTACTGTTGCATCGGTGCAAGCGTAGGTTGGAGGATAGGTTGGAGGTATAACGATACAAGGAACTACAGCGACCGTTACCGTATCGTCGGTGTAGCACTCATCTGCACCGTTGAAAATCCTAATTATATAGCTTCCTCCTGTATTAGGAACATTGCTTTGAACAACTTGTGGCAAGGTTCCAATCGCAGTAGCGGCTGTTCCTCCTGTAATGGATGTGGGGCCGTCATAAGTAGTAGCTCCTAAAGTGCTCACGCCATAATGGGTGCCATCGGTGTGGCCCGAAAGGCTAATCGACCCGTTGTCATTGCCCGTTTCTCCTGCACAAGTTGGGGCTGATTGAGTAAAGGCTAAGTTGCTGGGCGCCGTACAAGACACACAACTACCTGCAAATACATCTACATCAAAATTAGTAGTTTTATCAGCATTTTCATCAGTACCAGTATTCCCATCCAAATCGACAAAATAACTATCACTAGGATAATTCGAAGTTCCTGCAATGTCTGATATCTGAAGCCCATATATATTGCTATTATCAGTAAAAACTAAAGCATCTGATGTTGCCACCATAGCATCATCACAAGCATTGCCCGTACCGCAGGCTCCATAATTACCATAGCCAAATGAAACACCGCCTCCTCCATTTTTATCTAAGATCGGACATATACTACAACTTCCAATATCATAAGAAGCTGTCTCTATTGACCAAGTTCCTCCTGATAAATCATGTCGTTTAACATCTGCGTAATGCGGAGCAACTTGAAGAAGAAACTGTTGGTTTGGAATGTAAACGTCTAATTTTCTTTCACTCGTCAACATTTGCGTGCAATCATCTGAAAATTCTATATCAGAAATCACTACGTTAGTCTCTACTGTTATTGTCGCCTCCAAGGTATGAATCGGATTTGCACTTTCATCAATCGTACCATCTGCGTTCAGTCCAACAGAGAAAATGTCAACTGTTGTCAGAGTGTTAGGTCGGGCAAAATAAAGACGGTTTTCACATTTATTGTATTCTATGCCATATACCATTCTCGCTCTTGGAGTATAATGTCTTGATTCTGAATACATATCTGGGACATTAGGTGTAGGGTTATGAGTTTGGTCTATGACGTTTGTTGTTGTTGCATCTACAACATAAATATTTCCATCATCCAAATTGGTTACATAAACCTTTTGTTGATCAGCATTATAAGATAGATTACCTAAACCTGTAAACTTAGCTCTATCACCAACCTCAGTTTCATAGATAGTACTAGGCAAGGTTGCCAATACGGTAATATTTCCCGTAGTTCCATCTATACGAAAAACTTCTCCTCCTGTTCCTCCTGCCCTTGGGAGTTGGTAAGTAAGATGACTATCTACTAATCCACAACTTGACAGAAATATATCTGGGCTACTGGCTTGGTCATACTCCAGATCAACACCAAATACTTCACCTAAATTTTCATTTATCCAGCTCGGGTGATGATAGGCATTACTACCTGATGCAGCAGTCCAGTTGTTAGGTGCATCTGGTGTCACAGCATCATCTGTCAGCCCATTAGCATCGCAATCGGGTTCTCTAATATCAAAAATGCCAAAAACGTAGCCTTTTGGGTCAGAGCTAAATTGACCGGCGGCAGTATATGACCCACAAGTGGTGGCTGCCATACCAGGCTGAATGGGTAAAGTTCCTTGTTGTAGATTGTGAGAATATCCTTGAATTGTTAATCCATTTTTGCAGCTGCCCAATTCCAATTCCCAGTCGCCATCTACGCCTGTAATATCATCAGAAGCTGCAACGGTAACACCTAACGTCAATTCGAGGTATTGAACAGCTTCGCGTCCTTTTTCACCTTGCGCGAAATTACAGCCGTAGATGTTGAGTTGAGATTGGTTGGCTAAGCTTTCGTTGAATTCAAGCCAAGCAGCGATTTGCTGGGGGGTCTTCCATTGCCCGTCGATAAGTAGTTCACCGGGTCGGCCGTGGCTAAAAAGATGGTATCCTTCAAGGAATTGATTCTGGAAAGCCTGCCTAAGCAAATGTTGGTCGGGAAGATTATTGTCTATGAAAACGTGGTTTTCAATTACAGAAGTTTTGTAGTAATATGGAACTTGGACACCTATCCAACTGTCTTTGTCCAAAAGAACTTCACCCTGATGGACAAGCTGGTTGTCCACAGTAGGGCTTAATAACAGGTAAGTTTCTGCTAAAGGTTGTGCTACAGCACTTATATTAAAAGCCATTAAAAAAAGCATACAGGCTTGCTTAAGAGCAGTATGCTTCCTATTTACCAAGGATGTCAAGGACAAGGCACAAACAAATAGGCTTCTCTCAATGATTAAAACGGTTCGATACATTAGAGATAAAATAAAAAAGTGATATAATATATCCTAAACGTACAATTGAAATACTTAATAAACCAGTTATCGCTTAATTAAATGTATTATTTTAAGAAATTTTTAAATAAAAAAAAGACCAATCTGTCCGACATCAGTCCAAATGGACGTAAATAAGACAGTTGCACGTCTTTTCAATTTGATGTTTTCATATAATCATAAAGTAATGAAATTCATGTTTTAGACTTGAATCAAAAAATTGCCTAGGAATAGTATAAGTGAAATTGCTTTTACATTCACTGTAAAAATGACTAAAAACTTACCGCGCATACTAGTTTCCAACCTTAATCTCCAACTTCTTCTTTGGTTTCACAACTTCCATCGTCACCGTTTGTTGATCGTCTTCAGATTCTATGCCGTTTCCAGGGATCGAGTCTTTGTCAGCCTGATCCATTTCCGAGACTTCAGCGGTATTGCTGATCGTTCCGTCGGCTGTAACCTTGACTACGATGTCCATACGCAATTGGGATTTAGGCGAAACGTTGCCGATTGTCCATTCACCAGAGGGTTCGTCATAAGTACCGTCCCCACTCATGGATTGGAACTCCACACCCGCTGGTAGCAAGTCTTTAACCACTACACCGGTCAAGTTGCTCGATGACAAGTTGGTAACGCGCAAGACGTAGGTGATCTGTTCGCCTACTTTGACTTTTCGATTACCTAAAACATAACCGCCTTTTAATATGTCTTTGAGAAGCTCAATGTCATATTCGATCGGCGTGATGTCCACACAGGCTTCATCGTCTTCCGCGGAAGTGTTGGCATTTCCCGGACTAGAGTCCACATCATCCTCATCGGCCGCAACGATTTCAGCACAGTTGGTGATGCTACCATTGATACTATTGATGGTCGCATTTACCGTCAATGTGATGGTTTCGCCTACACTGATCGAATCTATAATTAAGGTGTCATTGGTATAAGCCCATACTGCCGCTGTTTGGTCTGAATTTCCTGTTGCAATTCCCACTTGTGTAAGTTCAGCTGGTAGTTGATCATGCAGCTTGACATTATGTGCAATTGACGGACCGTCATTCTTAACAGTAATGGTATATGAAATGGCATCTCCAACTGCTCCTTGGCTTTGTGAAACAGCTTTCATTACACTTAAATCAATCTCTGGTGTTACGAAAACCAAGGCTTTATCCTCATCGTCTTCAGATTGATCTCCGTCATCGTTGTTGGGTGAGGAGTCTGAGTCTACTCCACCAATAAAGGCATAGACCTGAGCAATGTTGCAGGCAATAGTGTCTTTGGTAAGCTCAGTGGTGATGAATAACTGGGCTTTGCCATTAGCGTGCAAGGTATCTATGGTCCACACACTAGAAGCATAAGTTCCTCGCGTTGCAGTTGCATTGATTTGATTTACAGAATTTGGAAGTGTATCTGCTACTTGAACATTATAAACATCAAAATTGCTCTGGTTTTCGACCTCCAAGGTCCATAGAATATTTTCACCAATCTTGGCTACTTGGCGATCTGCAATTTTCGTTAATTCTATATCAACCGGTCTAGGTGAAAATCCAAAATCAAAGCTGTGATCGTTGCAAACCGTAATCTTCAGTGTTGACTACTGCATATGGATAACTATCAGCTAGCACATTAAGGCCATTTGCCAAGTGCCATCTGAGTCGTTCTGATCTGGATTAGTTCCCATACCAACATTCGCAATGGTGAGCTCTAAACTATCTTGAAGAAGGCCTCGAGTTGGTTCGAATTGGCCACGACCAACAACGATGTGATATGTGCTATTGGCTTGAATGAGGCTATCAGCAACAATAGAGGCAGAGTTTCCAAAAGCAGTGTTACCTGCTAAAGTATCTTTATTAAAGTAATAAAGTCCTTCGGCATTGGTAGTCGAAACTCCGATGGAATCCCAAGCTGCATTAAACAAGGTCACTCTGATACCAACCAGCGGGTCTTCGCAAGCATCTTGGATACCATCATTGTCGGTATCCACCCAGAGACGGTTACCGATCTCGAGTGGCGCTGGAGCACACAACATTTCAACATCTCCCAGCCCATTGGCTTTTCCAAATAATGGAAGAACTGCATTAGGATCAGCAAAGACATTACCATAAACTTCATAGCCTTTAATAAATGTACCATTGGCATTATCATACCAGCTGAATCCTCCAGAGTTGGCAATATATTTAGTATCATAGGCTGTATTAATCAACTGATTGGTCGTTTTGTCAAAAACCAATCCTCCCCAATGGGTTTCGTCGTGGATATTCGCATCTGTACTTAACAGAGCATAATCTTCCCCATAGAATTCTCCCCCATTAATCCCCCAATAATTGAAAGGCCCTGAAATGCCTGAAAAAGGTTGCGCACAAGCTGGGCTACCTTCTATGTTCCAAGTTTTACCAGCTTTACAAGCCTTTAAAACATCGCCTCCAGAAAAATTGAATTCTTTTATTGTTCCATTAGGAGTATAGTCGTTATAGCCAATTTGATGACCTGTTCTATCCATAAAGGCAACAATCATATTATCATCATTATCAAACTCTATATCTGACAAAATAGGCTGTGCTCTTAGTGGATACCAAGAGCTTCCGAAGAAACCTTGCCAATTTGCAAAAGTATCATCATCATTCCAGCTGTTCCAGGTAGCAGGAAATTCTGCATCATTAGGTCCTCTGACTAGGAATCCTCTTTCATAATCAAGCGGGAAAGATAAGACTTCGGAGAAAGTTCCATTCTCTAACTCAAAAACAGTAGCCGATAAATCGTCCCTAAGCTCAGAACTTTCTCCTGAGCAAACAGCTCCTAGATAAATTTTTCCTTTGTTGATACCTATCCCCCAGGGTCGGTAGTCCGTAGCAGGATTAGGCGTTGTGTCTAAATTTTTAACCTTTACTCCAAAAAGAAGCGCAGCTAGTACAGAGGAAGCTTCTTTGTCCAAATTGATATTCAACGTACCATCCGAAACACTAATTGTAAATGTCTGTTGGTTTGAAATAAATGCAAAATTAGAATAACTATTATTAGATGTGCCATCATTCGATGCATTGAGAAAGCTCCATTTAGCGGTATTGCTGGCTTCAATATCAAAA
>CANNZV010004358.1:44014-61727 GCA_947561585.1 Caprella mutica | reverse complement strand
ATAAGTGACTTAGTGAAAGCTGAATGGAAGTATCATCTTGGCCTTGCTCTTGACAAAGCAAGATTCCTTTTTCGTAATAATATTGTGCGGAGTCTAGTTTGGCCTCTTGTTCATAAGCCTTTCCTAAATTATAAAGACTATCAAAAGGTAAAGTCTCTAAATTAAAATCTTTAAATAAGGATTGCTCAATTGTTTTATCTACTGCTTCCTTTGTTTGTGCTTTTAAAGTGATGGCAGAATTGAGAAAAATTAGTAAAAATACCAGATAATGAATAAGATGACTTCTAGTCTTAATAAGATTAAATGGGTAAATAAATTTTAATATTATGCGCATACTAATTTCTTAAATTGTTTTTTTTGCTAAAAAATTAATTGGCAGTAAGGAAGAGAGCTTAGGGACACGAAAAAAATAAATTTACATATTGTCGGCATAATCAACGAACAAAACAGTTCACTTCAAGAGACTTTGTTGATTATACCGACTTTAAAAATAGGTAAATTTATTTTTGTCCCACTACTTAGTAGTCAGTCCAGTTAATACTGTCTGTATCTTTTGATAAAATATTGCCGATAACTTCGTTAAAATTTATTTCCGTAGCGACGGCTATGCAAAGAAATTTTGCCTCGTTCTCGACAAATTTTATGTCAAAACCTACCCGACATTACCAACTTGACTGACTACTTAGGAGCGTTAAATTAATGGATACTGATTCTTGGCATATAAATTACCTGTAAACACGTTTGAAGAATCGTTGTTTATTTTACGTCGTTCCTTATGCTCTTTTATTAGGGAGTAATCACCTTTATAAATTCAAAGTCTTGGTAGAAATGTTTGTCCGCTATGATTCAACCAAAACTAGAGGTTATTTTCTGGATTTTAAACCTTCTAATAATAAAAGATGCGCTTTTTTTTATCCGTAATGAGTTTTTCTCCCGCTTTTAAGTTGTGTTAACGGCATTATGCTTGCTACTCTTTAAATGGCATTTATCGTACCAAAACACCTCCTCTCACTTAAGCCCCTCTTTCTTACTTTATCACAAGCTATAATTCTGAACACAGACAAGCTCACATTATCTCTTCTTAGTTATTGGTTGGCTTCCCCTTTCGACTATCCGAATAGTGACAGAGCTAGTGATTCAAGAATTAGGTAATTGACAGTTTAATCGAGTGTATTTTTTTGTTAGGCAAGATGAGCAAACATGATTTGTGAACCACTTGCGGACGGGATGCTTTTTCAATAGCCCCCCCGATAAGCCTCGGGGTTTTAAAAATAAATAACGAAGCGTAACAGAAACCAGCCCGACTGCCGTCAGGCGGGCGGGAAGACGCCGATTTAAACTATTAAGAATTTAGTTCTTGAACCACTAGACTGCTATTTAGTACTATTTTAAAACATACTGCTAATGATGCTAAATTTTCTAATTTTATTTTACAAATAGATTTAAAATTTGGACGAAAAGTCGCCAAAAAAAATAGGCAAAACTATTGCAGGTATTAATGTGTAAAAAAAACAACCAGCGAACAGTTCTGCCATTTAAGAAAGTATCTCCGATTGCTTGGCAGCACATCCATATTTATGGTCGCTATATATTTAGAGTTGGAAAGGTGGTTTGGGATGTCGCAGCCATGGTTAAGAAGGTAAAGTTATAGGGCAATTAAAAAACAACGTATTTCCTATTTTACATTTTCGTAGCTATGAGCAAAATTGCCCAAATACTAATGTTATAAAAAATGGACACGATGAAAATCATCCAAATAAGCAACGCTACCAATGCCACGACTGACATAAAAATTTTGACGACTTAACAGACACTATATTTTCTGGTAGGAATTTGACGCTAAAAATCTGGATATTGGTCTTATACTTTTTAGGCCTCAATTTATCCAATAGGCAAATCGTTAAAAAAGATTTCTACCCTTATGGGTAGAAATCTTCAAAATTAAAATCTTTGCTTATGATATATTTTTTATGGCTGAATCCACATTTTATTGGTTTCCAAATCATTGCCTCCAGACGCTGCTTGCCAATTTGCGCGATTGGTTTCTCGTTCTGATGGAGGATAAGTCAATCTATTAAAGTTTTGAACAAGACTAGAGGCTGACAAAGGAACATTTGGCGTGGCATTATTAGTTCTTCTTTGCAAGGTCCAAGCCTCAAATGGTTGATGAAATAAGGATATCCAACTTTGTTTATAAATTTGGCTTAATGCAGTTGCAGCATCTGCGCTATATACTACATTAGGATTTGTTAACATCGTTTCTAATTCTTCCTCTGTAGGTACTGCTTCAGGTTTATTTACAACCCAGCCACCAGAATTAACCGCATGGTTATACCAAAAATTAACAGATGCAATAATCCCTTCCTTGTAGAAACTGTCTGCCATAGCGGGATTCGCTGCGACCCCCAATTCCTCTATTATAAATTTCCGCTTTTATAAAACTTATTTGAGTACCGGTTATAATAAACTGTGGTAAGGTTTGATCTTGTGTATAATATAGGTTAATTGCTGCAAAATTAGACCGCCCATCATCATAATTATTTAGCCTTCGTCTATGGTTAGGGTCTCCAGTTACTGTTGGCGTATTGGCATCTGGATTCTGAGGATATACCACCCATTCATCTACGTCATTTGGTTCAAATAAAATTTTACACCTTAAATCATAAATCCCTGAACCATCTACCTCATTTGTACTAGACATTGCATCCCACATAGTGGACCCCATACGGATATAAGTATTCCCTCTGTAGAATCCTTCTCTATCATTTTTTAAATCTGAAATATTTGCTGGATCTAAAGAGATATGCTCATCAGCAGCTAGTAAAGGTTTGTTTAAAGCAGCTGTTATAATAGCATCCGCAAATCCAGGGTTCTTATCTCTCATGGTCATTGCATATCTCAATCGAAGAGAGTTAGCAAATATTATCCATTTATCAATATCATTTCCTAATAGCGTTTCTGAGTCTCCTAAAGATATTTGTGAAGCATCTGCGGACAAATTATCTACCGCCCAAGTTAAATCATTTAATGCACTTTCAAAAATAGATTGTTGTGTATCATACACGGGTCTATAAGCTTCTGCACTAAAAAAACCTTTTCCAGCTTCAGTATAAGGCATGTCTCCATAAAGCAAAGTGGTAGTTAATACTTTATAAGCCATGACCGTTTTTACCATTGCGCTAGTATTAGTGTAATCATTTGGATTCGCTTCTTGCCCTATTAGTCTTTCAATATCTCTCGAATTAGCTAAACTGGTATAATAATCACGCCATGCGTAAGTGGTTTTATCATCTAATCTGAAACCAGAAGCAGTGTACATCGCAGCCAGTTGATTCCAATGATACAACCAGGCGACAGGAACTCTATAACGGGTGGATTCTGGCCAATTTTTTCGATTGTTTTTTGACAATGAAGCTATCAAATTATTGAATAACCCAGGGATATTGGCTTCATAGAGATTTGATTCAAAGCTTTCATTTATGTCTCCAAAATCTTTATCACAAGATGTTATTGGTAAAAGCCCAATAAATAGAAGTAATAAAAGTACTCCTTTGTGTCTTTTTATTTTATTAAAAATTATCATTTTATTTTATTTTATTTTATTAATTTAAGCAATTGGAAAAATTGAGATTCAGTCGGCAGATTCTAAAATCACAAAAAACAATTATTAGCAGTTTGTAATTTTAGCATCTGACTTCTGACAGTCCTTAAAAAGGACGGTCTGGTTTCTGTCCTCTACTCTAAAATACTTAAAATCCAGCTTTTACATTAAACCCAACTGATCGTATGCTTGGAAAAGCAGACCATTGCAGTCCTTGTCCATTACCTGTTCCATTAATACCTTCTGGATTAAGACGCTGTGGTAGGGAGGAGTATAAATAAAATAAATTTCTACCCACTAAAGAAATAGACAAGTTTTCAAATATATTCGTTTTGCCTAATACTTTTTTAGGTACGCTATAAGAAAGCGAAAATTCTCTAAGTTTTGCCCAAGAGTTTTCAAAAACAGATAAACTTCTAGGTCTATTTAAATGAGACCAACCAGCATAAGTAATCCCATAGAAATTGGTAGGTGTAATAACCCTATCATTTGCTCGCTCATCGTCAATATTATACCCTTCCATGACCATCCCGATATCTGCTATCGTTCCATCTGGAAAAGTATAAGGCAAACCTCCACCATTTCTAGCAGCGGCTGTTTCTGGGGCTAAACCACTACCCATTGCAACCGCATGGTCAACTGAATATATATCTCCTCCAATTTTAAAATCAACTAAGGCAGACAAACGGAAGTTTTTATATCTTATAGAATTACCTATCCCTCCAGTTAACTTAGGTGCTGCATTACCAATAGCTTGGACATCGCTACTTACTTTATATTGAGTGCCAATAACAGTACCGCTTCCATCTTTATGGAATATATTCATAACTTGTTTTCTACCTTGCTCATCTAATTCAAAGTCAGTACCGTATATAGTTCCATAATTTTGACCTGGAGCAACTTTCATAAAGGCCCCTAAGCTACCAAAAACAGAAGCAATTTGTTGTTCTTCAATACCTTCTGCTAAAGCGATTATTTTATTGGTATTTTTAGCTCCATTTAGAGAGACACTCCAAGAAAAATCTTTAGTCCTAATAATGTTAGTATTAACAATAAACTCAAATCCTTTATTACTCAGCTCTCCTGAATTAAATCTTACTTTTCCAGCACCGGCAGCAAAAGAAATATTAGAGGTCATTATTTGATTTTCCGATTTAATATCATAATAGGTAACATCTAGGTTCAGTTTATTATTAAAAAGTCCTAAAGCAAGCCCTATCTCTTTTGATTCGGAAGTTTGGAAAGTTAAGTCGTTAGGAGGAATAGTATTGGGTCTAGTAATGGTTGTTTGATTACCAAAGACATCTGTGTTATAAAAATTATCCAACAAATAAGGATCTGCTGCATTCGCACTTTTACCCCAAGCAAATCTTAGAGAACCAAAGGATAACACCTTTGCTAATTGCCCGATATTTAATGCTTCCGTAAATACAAAAGAAGTACTTAAGG
The DNA here is from genome assembly GCA_947561585.1 of Caprella mutica. Taxonomy (NCBI): domain Eukaryota; kingdom Metazoa; phylum Arthropoda; class Malacostraca; order Amphipoda; family Caprellidae; genus Caprella; species Caprella mutica. The sequence continues at coordinate 56,677 of CANNZV010004358.1, read as the reverse complement.
AAGGATAAAAAGTAGAATTATTATCTCTTGGTAAAGTAGACGTATGGTCTTGTCTCCCAGATGCTTCAAGAAATAAATAATTTTTATAAGATAAATTTAAAAGTCCAACATAAGAGTAGGATTTTACATCATATCTGCTTTCTGTCAAATCTAACTTATCTCTATCAGTATTATTGGATAAAGCATATACATTTGGTACTTTAAAGGTGCTTCTATTTTTGGCAAATATCCCAGCAGAATTGGTGGAATAGTCGTTATATCCAAAGGTAGCACTCGCATTAAAGCCATCCGTTAGAAAATTTTCCTGGTGCAAAGTTGCCATGATGTCCGTATTGAAGGTTTTATCTTTACTAATTGTTTTAGCAAAAAAACCGCCTGTCAATCCATCTGAACTATGTGTATTATTTATTTCCTCAAATCTAGTACCGATTAAATTCGCCGAGGTTCTAATAAAAGCATTTAACCAAGGTGTAATTTCCGCATTCAATTTAAGGGTAGATAAAAATTCATCTCTCCATAAACGGTCATTATTTTGATATACATCCCAAAATAAATCTTTACTATATTCCGCATGAGGATATGCGCCAGTAAAATTAGCTCTATAGCCATCAAATTCATCCTGTCCAAAGTATAAATCTTTTTCTATTCCTTGGTATTCTCTAGACATACCATAGATGTTAAATTTAGTCCAAGAGTTATTATTGCCAATTTCTGGGGTATTCAGCCTTGAATTTTGGTTATAAGCGGCATTTACATCCGCACTAAACACCTTAGAAATATTTATATGAGACCCTAGAGAAAAATTCATACTTTCATAATCCGTGTTTTCTACTATCGCATCTCCTTTTTTATAGGATGCTCCAACTCGAATACTACCAAGTTCACTCGCCGAAGAGAAAGATAAATTATGTAAATTTTCTACACCCTCTTTAAACATATACTCTCTATTATTGGGTTGAGGAGAATAAGCTCTAGTTTGACCATCCCACCAAAGGGCTTGCGTTCCGTCTAATTTTGGCCCCCACGAACTTCCTGCTCCAAACCAACTATAAAGATCCCAAGTATTATACCCCCCTGGAATGGAACCATGAGACGATTCTACCCCTGTATAGTCGGGATAGGGATTTCCAACCCACCCAGCAGGATATAGCAACGCTGGAAAAGATTCTCCTGAAGTATTTTTAGGCAATTGTGGATTGGCAGTAAATAAGGATGCTCTAAAACCACCTCCATATTCATTTTGAACGTCAGTAAACCTATAAGCATTTGATACAGTTGTCGTTAGACTGTATTGAATGCCAAGACCTCCTCTATCACTACCTTTTTTTGAAGTAATTAATATTACGCCATTTGCTCCTCTTGCCCCATATAAAGCGGCAGCATTAGGTCCTTTTAAAACCGCAACATCTTCCACCGTGCTCATATCTAAGTAACTTAAATAATTACCCCAATCTCTGTAACTATCTTGATTCCCCCCTACATTTCCTTGCTCTAATTCTTTATTATCCACAATAGCTCCATCTATAACTATCAAAGGGGTATTTCTACCAAATAAACTATTATTCCCCCGTATTACCACACGAGAAGAAGCATTGCCAATACCATTGGAAGTACTGATATTTAATCCAGCTACCTTGCCTTGTAATCCTTGGGAAAGGTCAACTGGAGCAGCTAGCACAATTTCTTCCGCATTGATAGCTTGAACAGCATAACCTACAGCCCTTTTTTGTCGCTTTAGCCCTAATGCAGTTACTACGACCCCTTCAAAAGAAGCAGCCTCTGTCATAAGGGTAATATTGAAAGTATTTTGGTTGTTAATTAGAAAATCTTGAGTTTGGTATCCGATATAAGAGACGACTATGGCTGAAGCATCATCACTAATTGATAAATTGAAGTTTCCATCAAAATCTGTTACAGTACCGATGGAAGTACCTTTTACGATAACAGAAGCACCTATTAAGGGGATTCCGGTTTCGTCTTTCACAGTACCGTTAATAGTTTTCTCGACAACCAATTTTTCTGCTGCACGTAAGATATTATCTAAATTCAATTTACTTTCTTTAGAGATCCTTTGAACATTAAGCCCTTCATTGCGTTCTAGTTCTTGAATTTCTTTGAATTTTTGTTTTAATTTCCTTAGACTTTTCTTACTCGTTTTTGTTTGATTAAATACAACAAAATATTTGTCTGTCAACTGTCTAAACTTAAAGTCTGTTTTTTCTAATGCTCGGTTCACCGCAGATTCCAATTGTTCACTTGCCCTATATTCAAACTGAACATTGATTTCAGAAAGTAATTTAGAATTGTAAGTAATAATAACTTGGTATTTTTCGCTAATCTGATCAAGTACTTCGCTTAAAGGTTGAGCCTGAAGTGAACTTGATTTAGCAGCAATAGACGAATTAAACATTAACATCACCAAGTAAAAGAGTAAAAAATGCTTAAAATGTGAGCGTCGTTTCATAAATTTGTTTTTTAATTGAATAATTAAGAATAATTGGAGTGGATTGTGGCGATCTGCTCCAATGTTTTTTATAGCCTTTCGAATAGTTATTTTCATGTTGGAGTTTGTTTAAATTCTTTTTTTACTATTCTATCTAAGGCATAAGAGCCAAGGGCTAAAAGTAAATTCCATCCTAAAAATACTTACTACTGGACATTTTGAAATTGGATACTCAATTTTCCAAATTTCTCTTTTGACTCAAATCAAATGCTTTATTCTTAACCATTTACAAGATTTTGATATTTTCTAAATCTATCAAATACCTAGCATCATGGTAATGGTATTTTATTCCTGCATACCCATTATGTAATACCTTTTTTCTTCCACTTTGATTTTAATTCCGTAAACCTCTCTTAATATTTGTAATGTTACTTTTAAGTTTTTAATGGGAACTCCACCTGAAATGGTTTCTTTCTTTAATTTTTCAGACTGTAACCTGAATTGAATACCATAAATAGCTTCTATCTCATATAATGCTTGAGTCAAAGGAGTATGATTAAAAGTAAGCGTACCTTCTTTCCACGAAGCATTCTCTAATACAGAAACATTTTTCCTTTTCTCTTTCAGTTCTTTTTGCTTCTTAGAGTAAGTAATCAAATCACCAGGATTCATTTTAATGATTTCCATAGTAGAGTCTTCTATTTCAATATCTACTTTTCCTTCTTCCAAAAATACTTTCGTTTGATTATTACGGGCATTTATATTAAAAGAAGTTCCCAAAACCATCACCTTCAAATCTGGTGTAAATACTTGAAAATTTTCCTGGGTACTGGGTATCTTTTTTATTTCAAAAAATGCTTCTCCTTCTAACCAGACTTTTCTAGGCTTTCGAGCATCGTACTTTAATGTGGAATTAGCATTAAGGGTGACGGTAGACCCATCAGGAAGTTCAAAAGATTTTTGTTCCGCAAAAGCAGTAGCCAATATAGTCGTGCTTACAAGGGAAGACCATTGCCAAATAGCAGCTAGCATCAAAATTGATAAGACAGCGGCTACACTAGCGATTTTGAAAAATTGCCGTCTTCTAAAAAGAGGAAATTGAACTATTTTAGCTTCCTTAATTTTGGATATTTTCTTTTTCGATTGAATTGAATCAAATAGCTGCTGAGAAGTCTTTTCTTTAAATTTAGGGTAATCTTCTAACTGTTCCCACAAAGTTTTCATTAGACCTATATCGACGGCATTATCCTTTTCCAACATATCAAAGAGCAACTGCAATTCTTCCGAAGAGCATTCTTTGTTATATAGTTTTTTAATCAACACTTCTTTTTTCAGCATTATCATCTATGATTAAGAATATATTTAGATTTTATCAATAGGAATTCTGAAAATGAGTACCTACTATTTCTTATTCCGAATAAAAAGATAAAACGGATTACTCAACTTTGCTTTTTTTTTAAAAAAATAATTACCTTTGATTGTATATCGTACACATTACGCTAAAAGTATCGACTAATTTAATGGGGAAATCAGAAATATATCACCTTAAAAGATTGCAAAGCAACGAGGAAGAAAGCTTTAAGTGGATTTATGATAATTACCATGAAAAGGTATATCATTATAGTCTTCGTTTTGTCCAAATTCCCGCTATTGCAAAAGAAATCACTTCTGATACTTTTCTAAAAATATGGCAAAAACGGGCAAAGATTGATAGCAATCGACCTATTGCCAGCCTTTTATTTAAAATAACAAAAGATTATACCATTGATTATTTGCGAAAGGTTTCTAGAAGTGGACTATTGAGAGATGCATTTATTCGTAATTATGTACAACAAATAAATAATAATTTAGAAGAAGATATATACTTTAAAGAATATCTAAGCATCGCAGAAAAAGCGATTGAAAACCTACCTCCAAAACGAAAAATGGTCTTTAATATGAAGTATAAGGAACATTTGGATAAATATCAAATAGCTGATATGCTTGGAATTACGCCTAATACGGTTAAAGTTCATCTTGCGAAAGCTAAACAGTTTATTAAAAACTATCTTCAAACCAATTCTGATATTGTTTTTTTATTTTTGTTTGCTTCCTTTTTTTTAAATAAAGTTAATTGACTATCAATTAATTGGAAGGAGGCGGTGAAAATACAAGTATAAAACAACACGAACACGTAAAGTGCTATAAATTTTTGCCCACCAATTAGTTGATGAATTTAAGGGCTTTAAATTCTGTCACATTTAGGGTATTAAAGAGATTGCTGCGTAAACTTACGCTAAGGAATTTTTATAATATGACCCACTCTTTTTTAATGAGGTATTTCCCATAAAGAATGACATTATCCCAAGTAATTGAACTGACATGCCCCGCTGACACCCCAGCTAACAACTAAAAAAGGAGCTGCTGGTTAGCTGCTTTGCAGCGATACCTTTTTTCTTGTTGCCTCTGGCAACGTAGTCTATATAAAAAGCGGTAAGGAATGATGGATTCTTTACCGCTTTTTATATTTCTACATGTTAAAAACATGAATGATATTCGGATTAAGAAACATTCTTAATCCACTCAATGCTTTCGACTCGTCAGTTATTCTTCCGACATCGGGGATTTTTTTAAAAGGTCGATGCCCTGTCAGCTCTTTAGCTAGGTTGTTAATAATGTCCATCGAATAACGATAAAAATGGACCTTTTTCTGTGCCGTTTCTAAATCAGATTCTAGTTCACCAATGCGCAAGTGGACATCTAATTTATATTTCATTAGGGTAGGAAGTGAACAAATTTAAGGAGGATATTTTGTTTCTGTACGAAGATATTTTTCGTTTAATAGCCTTTGCTATTAGGCGATAAATTGATGAAGTATAGGAGCAAAAGATTCCCTCAAAAAGTTTAAATCTTACCCTAATGAAGTATAAACCGTTTTTGACGTTGATTTTTCTCCTCGATAGGGGAGTGTGACTTTGACATAATTTCAGACCAGCCCGCACAGCAGTCTGGCGGGTTTTGAATGTTTTGAAATACCAAAATTTCCGTTTTTTTTCAGCCAACTAGCAACGGTATTGCTTCCTAAAACGCCATGAATTTCTGATAATTCATCCATTGATGCAGATGATTCAAAATATTCCCGAATTACTTGTCTTTTGGTACGTTTACCATAGTAGGGTTTCTTTTGTCCCTTTTTCATATAAATCCACTATTAGCGGTCTACCTTTTTTACGACAAGACACCAAACGAATAACTCTACTTAACATAATTTTAATTATAGGGAGCTTTATGTTGTCCTGAAAAAGGTTTACACCAACCAGCGTAAAATCATGAAAGTCAACAAGAAACGTAACGGTACGGTTAATCCAAAAACAGGAAAAGCCTACAGCGTAGATTTCAAAAAAAGAACGGTTCAATACTACCTCTTAGGCATGTATAACGAGAAGCAGATTTGGAAAAAATTCCAAATAAATAGTATCTTGTTAGAAGAATGGAGAAAATGGTATTACCAGTATTTTGAATCACCTAACTATGCTGAACCAAATTATGGAAAAGGAAAAATCCCAACAGGAAGAATTAAAGGAACTGAGAGCTCAATTGAAGGCAACTCAAAAGGAGTTAAAAAAAGAAAAAATGAAGACCCGTGGCCTGGAACTACTAATTCAAATAGCAGAAGTAGACCATCAGCTAAAAGTAAAAAAAAATGGACGCAAAGCCTCAAAGAGCTAAAGAAAGATTATCCCCAGAGCAGCATGGAGGATTTATGCGCCGCTTTTGGCAAATCTAGGCAAGCTTATTACAAAGCAGAGCGAAAACGACAGGACAAAGAACTTATAGAAGATTTGATTGTCGAAGAAATAAAACGGCTTCGCAAATATCAGCCAAAATCTGGTGGAAGAAAACTTTTTTATTTGCTTCAGCCTTTCTTCAAAAAAGAAGGCATTAAAATGGGCAGGGATAAACTCTTTGACCTGGGCGCAATTGCGATTTGTCCACCTAAATACGGACTAAATTAGCAATAAAAATATTCCACCGTCCTGCAAGAAAAGTGCATCTTAGAAATAAAAGTGGTTCAAGGTTATCCAAAGACCAAAAAGAGCTTGCGCCTTTGAATCTTAAATTGATAATACGTCTTATCGCAGATTCCATTAATCCACTACCACATAACCACTTCCGTTTTTTGTATTTATAATATTGCATATGGTCTGTATGTCGAATAAAATAGTTTAAAGCACTCTTCAATTCATCATTCATAACTTGTCCTGCTTTTTTCAAGTATTTTTTGACTCTTTTTTCAATTGAATAAATAGCTCCATCCCAAAGAAAACCCTTAAACTGTTTAGTGCATTGGGGCATATCTTCATCTTGTAGGGGTAAAAGTTTAACTAAGACATTCAAATGTTCTACTGCATGATAATAATCAAGCGTAAAAGTCATTTTCTTAGGATTTACGCCCAATTTTATAAAAAATGCTCGGATAGGGTTCCAATAACAAGGCGCACCATCAGCAATGAATTGTATTTCTTTAGCTTTATCTATTTGGATTTGTTGTAGAGTAGTTGCTAATTTGTCAAATACTTCAGTTATATGGCCTAAACTAGCACCATAGATAGGCAATGTAATTTTTTTGTCTAACTTACCTTCTTTATTAAGTACCTGAATAACAAATACTGTAGGCTCTTTCCATGGAGTGTCAAATTTAGCATTTCCTTTATCATTAAATTGTCCAGTATATTTTCTAATCCGACTTCTACCTCCGTCCATACTTACAACTACTCGTTTACCTGCTACGCTTTCACCTGTTTTTAGGGAACTACTTACCCCTAATTGATTACCTTTATTCCCTAAAAAAATAGCTAATGAACGAATACGATTGTATTTACCTTTTACTCCTAAATGTTCTAATACTTGGGCTGCCACATCAAAAGAAGGGCATAAAATACTTAATAACCCTGCGGTGCTATAATAACTAGGACTTGCTTTTTTCAAACAATGCCAATAAACCAAACTTAGATGAAAACAACCTTGATAAGTATAATTTCGACCTCTTTCCGCATAATAACTTTCAAATTCAATATATTCACCCGTTTTAATTTGTAATTTCACTTTGCGTCGCTTCAATTTACCAAGTCCTAACGGGCGCAATTGCGATTTGTCCACCTAAATACGGACTAAATTAGCAATAAAAATATTCCACCGTCCTGCAAGAAAAGTGCATCTTAGAAATAAAAGTGGTTCAAGGTTATCCAAAGACCAAAAAGAGCTTGCGCCTTTGAATCTTAAATTGATAATACGTCTTATCGCAGATTCCATTAATCCACTACCACATAACCACTTCCGTTTTTTGTATTTATAATATTGCATATGGTCTGTATGTCGAATAAAATAGTTTAAAGCACTCTTCAATTCATCATTCATAACTTGTCCTGCTTTTTTCAAGTATTTTTTGACTCTTTTTTCAATTGAATAAATAGCTCCATCCCAAAGAAAACCCTTAAACTGTTTAGTGCATTGGGGCATATCTTCATCTTGTAGGGGTAAAAGTTTAACTAAGACATTCAAATGTTCTACTGCATGATAATAATCAAGCGTAAAAGTCATTTTCTTAGGATTTACGCCCAATTTTATAAAAAATGCTCGGATAGGGTTCCAATAACAAGGCGCACCATCAGCAATGAATTGTATTTCTTTAGCTTTATCTATTTGGATTTGTTGTAGAGTAGTTGCTAATTTGTCAAATACTTCAGTTATATGGCCTAAACTAGCACCATAGATAGGCAATGTAATTTTTTTGTCTAACTTACCTTCTTTATTAAGTACCTGAATAACAAATACTGTAGGCTCTTTCCATGGAGTGTCAAATTTAGCATTTCCTTTATCATTAAATTGTCCAGTATATTTTCTAATCCGACTTCTACCTCCGTCCATACTTACAACTACTCGTTTACCTGCTACGCTTTCACCTGTTTTTAGGGAACTACTTACCCCTAATTGATTACCTTTATTCCCTAAAAAAATAGCTAATGAACGAATACGATTGTATTTACCTTTTACTCCTAAATGTTCTAATACTTGGGCTGCCACATCAAAAGAAGGGCATAAAATACTTAGTGCTTGAACGAAAAAGGCAGATTTTTGAGAATACGCTCAAAAAAAATATTATCCTTTTCAGGATGTACTTTTTCAGCAACCGTTTTTTTTCGTTTTTTATTAATTTTTGCTTCTTAATGAATTATAGTAATACATTTACGTAATCTAGGACGTACTACTCCCTTATTATTGCTATAATTTTAATTTTTAGAGTGTTTTAAGCTGCTCTTGCCTTGCGCTTTGGTCCCAATTTGATGACTGTTCCTAACTTTTTTTCTTCTATTACAATTCTTCCCAATCTTTTAATGTTATGGGATAAAACGCCTAATGCCACATATCGCTTAAAGCCTTCAATTCCCTTATCTTTTACTCTGTCTAATCCACTCTGTTCTAATTCATTAATGTTTGATTCTACCGCACTGTGCTTATTTCGTAAATTTCTATATTCTTTCTCGCTTTGCTCTATCTGTTCTTGATTTGATAATTTTCCTTTTTTGGGCATCACCACTTTTTTAAATTGTTTTTTCATGGCTTTTTTCGATAACCCACTATAGAACCCTTTGTCAAAACTAATACTGTAATATTCGTATGCTGTTTCAGGATATTTACTAATCAGTCTGTTTAATAATGTGATAGGTTGCGTCTTATCTGTTTCTTTTTCCATCACTTTATGGTCTACAATAAAATGATACTGGTCCGTGGTCACTAAAACATTATGTCCTATCTCTACTTTCTTATGATGCTTACCTTTTTGTATCCATTCGACATGGGACTCAAATATAGAAAACACCTTATCCGCATGAGGTATCTTTTCTCCTTTTAGTATGCGGCGGTCCACTAAATCTATATGCTTGTCTAGCATCTCTTTATAATACTTTAAATCTTTTAATAAAGCTATGGCTTGTATATCTGTTGACGCTTTTTCCTTTAAAAAACTTAATACTGGTATTATTTTCTGTTCTAATTGATTACTTCTTTTCAAATAAGTTACCACTTCTTTGTTCAAGCGATGCTGATAATTTTTCCCTTTCCTTTGATGAATACCTGATACTTTAATGTAGCTTCGTTTTAGTAATTTTAAGTGGTTAGCTATTTTTCGCCACCCTGATATTTTATAAGTCGATTTTATCTGCTTTATTGTATCAAGACTCTTGCGGATGCTATCCCATAACAAGTTTATATCTGTTGGAAAATGCACATGACTTTCTACTGCATAGCTGTCCGATTTCAATTGCAATACCGTTTTTTCACTTGCCTCTTTTTTTTTTAATTGATGGCCTGCTTTTACCACTTCGGCACTTATTTCCATAAGCAATTCTTCTGTCAATAAACTTACATTATCCTTCAAGGTTTGAAGTCCATAGTATTTACCATTTTCAAATACGTTATCTCCATCAACCCCTAATATGCCCCTTAATATTTTATGATGATTCGACTGGTCATACAGCATATCATAGTCCATATTCATATTTAATCTAACAACTCCTAATACCAATATCTCCCACAGGCTCATTCCCAATCTTCCTTTTTTAGGTTTATCACCTATAATATGTTTTTCCATCAAGTCCAGAACTCGCTCATTTAAGCGGGGAGTGACAAATATGTACTGTAAGCCTGCCAATAATTTTGGTAATTGATGTCGGCTTCTTCCGTCTATTTGCACTTCGGGTATTGGAGTAGAATCTAGTTTATTTTGTTGTTCAAAACGTTTTCTCATTGTTAGAATTTTTCTTGTCGATTGAATCTTTCCTGTCCAATTTTTTATTCGGACTGATTATCAATTGTTTACAAATTTTTAATTTGCTAAAATAAGAAAAATACTACTTTTTTCAAAGAAATAATTGCACTTTTTTAAACTTTAATTTACTGATATTCAGGCAGTTGTGATTATAAAACCCGAATCCGTCCAAGCACTACTTAATAACCCTGCGGTGCTATAATAACTAGGACTTGCTTTTTTCAAACAATGCCAATAAACCAAACTTAGATGAAAACAACCTTGATAAGTATAATTTCGACCTCTTTCCGCATAATAACTTTCAAATTCAATATATTCACCCGTTTTAATTTGTAATTTCACTTTGCGTCGCTTCAATTTACCAAGTCCTAACGCACATCTAATTTTACCTAATTTTTTTACAAATTCCTTACTTGTTCCTATTTGAGTCAGTAGCCTTGACATTATTTCATTATATAATCCATTCAATTCTTCGCTTAAATAATTTTCAAAATCATATAATTCCCCTTTCAGCAGCAGTTTTACCCCTTTTTTAATCAATTTCTCTATTTCTTCATTCAAATTTGTTAGTATATTTGTCATAGCAGCAGTTTTTTTTGATTTTTAAATTAGCATTTCAAATCTAATTAAAACTTGCTGCTTTTTTTATTTCTTCAACACAAATAATAAATTATAAACTTATCCTATAGTTAACTAAATCCTTGTTTTACTTAATTTTGTGGTGGACAAATCGCAATTACGCCCAGTCCTAACGCACATCTAATTTTACCTAATTTTTTTACAAATTCCTTACTTGTTCCTATTTGAGTCAGTAGCCTTGACATTATTTCATTATATAATCCATTCAATTCTTCGCTTAAATAATTTTCAAAATCATATAATTCCCCTTTCAGCAGCAGTTTTACCCCTTTTTTAATCAATTTCTCTATTTCTTCATTCAAATTTGTTAGTATATTTGTCATAGCAGCAGTTTTTTTTGATTTTTAAATTAGCATTTCAAATCTAATTAAAACTTGCTGCTTTTTTTATTTCTTCAACACAAATAATAAATTATAAACTTATCCTATAGTTAACTAAATCCTTGTTTTACTTAATTTTTGTGGTGGACAAATCGCAATTACGCCCCTTTGACCTTTTACGGAAACGTAACTTACTGATTAAGAAAAAGAAACGTACTGCAAAAACAACCAATTCTAATCATCCTTTTCGTAAATATCCTAATTTAATCGGTGATTTAAAAGTGACAAAAGCCAATCAATTATGGGTAAGCGATATTACCTATGTTCGATTTGGTAGAACATTTTTTTATCTCAGTTTAATAATGGATGCCTACTCTAGAAGAATCGTTGGCTGGCATTTAGCAGAAGACCTTAAAGCGGATGGTACTATTGCGGCATTAAAAATGGCTATCGCTACCCTACCCCGTGGATATACCGGTTTAATTCATCATTCTGATAGAGGCAGTCAATATTGTTGTCATGCCTACACCAAATTATTAAAAAAGAACAAAATTCAAATTTCTATGACCCAAAATGGTGACCCGTATGAAAATATTCTGGCAGAGCGAATTAACCGAACCATTAAAGAAGAATTTTTAGACCAATGGATGTTCTTAAATTTTAAAGAAGCCAATTCAGCAACCGCCAAAGCCGTTCGTTATTATAATGGCCTTCGACCTCATGCTTCTTTAGATTATTTAACACCTATGCAAGCACATAAACTTTCTGGCAAATTGAAAAAAAGATGGAAAAATCCTCTTAGAAAAAAACAGCAAAAAAGAGCTTAATTTTTTACTTAATCTGTTAACCTATTTTAGGACAATTCAGATTTGTAAACAGTCTGTTTGTCAACTTTGATTAGGATAATACAAAGTTAATTTTTTACTTAATCTGTTAACCTATTTTAGGACAAAAAAAATAAAAATCTATAAATTTTATGCTGATTCCTACCCAAACAAAGGCGCATGCAACAGCCCCCCATCATTCACAATCGTACTCCCTGTCATATAAGAACTAGCATCCGACGCTAAAAAGACCGCCAAACCAGCCATTTCCTCAGGTGTAGAATAGCGACCCAAAGCACAATTGGCTTCAAATTTTTTCACCATCTCTTCATTTGCTAATAAGGCTTCACTTAGTTTTGTTTTGACATAACCGGGGCAGATGGTGTTTACTCGAATATTGTCTTTTCCCCATTCAATGGCTTGATTTTTACCAAGCATTAACAAAGCTGTTTTGCTCAGATTATAAGCAGTCATCATTTTGGATGGATGCAGCCCTTCGATGGAACTGATATGAATAATGCTTCCTCCACCTTGTTCCTTCATAATTGGATAAACCAAATTACTCAATGCCATAGCAGCATTGACATTGACATCCATTGTTTTTTGATAGGCAGCTTCGGGCATTTTATG
>CANNZV010004358.1:0-42470 GCA_947561585.1 Caprella mutica | reverse complement strand
CATGAAGAGTTGAATATTCTGGTAGAAGGACATACGGATGATGTGCCAATGGCTAATAGTTGTGTGTCAGATAATTGGGATTTGAGTGTAAAACGAGCCACTTCTGTAGTTCGAATGTTGCAAACTGAATATTTTGTAGCACCCGAGCGATTAACAGCAGCAGGAAGGTCCGAATTTGTGCCCAAAGAAATGAATACAACTCCTGAAGGAAGAAGTGCAAATCGACGTACTGAGATAATTATCACGCCTCGTTTAGACCAATTCTTTCAATTGTTAGAATCTCCAATTATTGCGGATTAATTTAGTTTTCTTACAAGTTATTTTCTACTCAAATGTGGCAAGAAATAGTTCTAAGTGACGAGGTAGAAATAAAGTGAGCCATAGTGCGCCGTTATTTTTTTTTCTAAGGATGCTTCAAAAACCGCATATAGCCGTGCTACATAAGGCTTTTTTAAGTATTCTTAGAAGGAAATAAGAACAAGTAATATGGTGCAATTTATTCCTGCGTCGTCACTAAAGTATTGATAGCAAAGAGGTCAGAGGTCAGACTATGAAGAATGTAATTCTGAACCCGAAGGGGAGGGCTGCTACATTTTTCTGTCAGAAGTCAGACCTATTGCTTTGACTAGAAAGCAAATCTGACTTCAGACAGTTTACGAAGTAAACGGTCTGGCTTCTGACTTCTATGGTAGCGGCTTTGCTGCGTTAGGAATTGTAATTATTATTTTCCTCTTCTATAAACGTATGGTTATTTTTTATAATCACTCTATATAAAAAAAAATTGCCGAACAGGATCCCACCTCTGTTCGGCATTTAAAACATTTGAGTAACCATATTTACTCCAATCGCAACATAGTCTTGAAAGCGTACAGGCAAATTACTTGCATGGGAAACTGCATGCCTGATAGCTTTGTTAATAGCTTTCAATGGAGTAGCCTTATATTTTTAAGTAGATTTTAAAGTAGAATTTGTAGGAGGGAGATACCATATATTTTCAAAAAATATGCCGATGTTCGAGTTGTTTTAGGAATTGATTTTTAAAAAATATTTTCAATAAATATTCTGCTGATAATCAAATCGTTAGAGTATTATAAATATATGTTATTTTTTTACTTGTTTGTGAATGAATCAGCTATTCTCGCTATTAAACTTTTTTAAATATGATTGCCACAATTAATGCTTTAGAATGTTATGGAATTCTTAAATTTTATCATTTTTTAAGATTTTGTTAACATTGTTTATTTATAAGCACCTTTAAAATATCCATTTTTATGGTAAATCACGGCTTTTATATGTACATTTTTTCTAATGTATAGAGTAGCTGTGAATGAATTACTAGGCATAAATTCATCAAAACTATACCCTACTGCAACAGTTCATTAATAACTGACAATAATATTAAGTAGTGGGACAAAAATAAATTTACCTATTTTTAAAGTCGGCATAATCAACAAAGTCTCTTGAAGTGAACCGTTTTGTTCGTTGATTATGCCGACAATATGTAAATTTATTTTTTTCGTGTCCCTAAATAACTTTTTTTTAGAAAACCCTTTAAATTTCCATTTAATAGGTTTAGTAATGAGTAAAGAATAACTTAGTTATTTCCTAGCTGTTCTTTTGCACAATAACATCGTTATTTCCTGCCTGCCTGCGGGATCTCAGTCTTAGCTAGGCTTTGACTGGGAAAAATGCCTTGTTCTTGTACAAAATAATCACCTCTAAACGAACAACTTATTTTTGTCCCACTACTATGACTATGTTTTTCAAAAGTTTATACATCTTTATTTTTTTTCATGCCTTCCAAATAATTAGTATTTTATTTGTTACCCCCCCCCAATATTTTCAATTAAAAGAGTATATTTGCATAATCTATATAACATGAATTATTGATAAGCAAAAGTTTATAGGGAATCGAAACTCATTTCCAGAGTCAAATCTTTACCTACTTAAATTAAAAAAGAGCGGTTTCAAAATCATGTTGCCCCATTTTTCGAAAAAATAAGGACTACAAAAAGCCTTTTAGACAAAAAAAAAAAATTAATTAGTCATTATTTTTATCTTACTACTTACGTATTACACCAGCACTTATAATTTATTTAAATACTGAAAGCATAGCTTTGAGTTCTCACAACTCGTAAAGTATTTTTGACCCCTCCCCCCTTCAAAATTAAACTTCGAATAGGATAAAGTATCTGTAGGTTTACCTATTAATTACTTAAGCTTCTCGGCCTGAGTTAATTTTCTTATTTCCTGTTCAAATGTTAAGTATTCGATTAATTAAGGCAAATTAAATTAATAAAATGGTCATTCTGAGGAAACCTGCCTGATGGCAGTCAGGTATTTTCAACGAAGTCTGCCTGCCGGCTAGGCAGGTCTACTGAAAAAAGATGAAGTCATAAGGGAGCAGGCAATAAATAAGGTACCAGGAGATGTGGTTTTAGTTTGTTTGTATTCGAGACGCTAAAAACGCAGTTATGCCTTTGCATAATGAGTATTTTAGCAACGATGAAGACGGGCAAAATAAAGCTACAGAACTGGTAGGTTATATTTTGCCTGTTCCCTAATGGCTAATTAATTATTTTATTTTGCCTAATTGTTTACTCCGATAGCTATTTTTTCGCTATTCAGCATTTTTAATTTTCAATATTTGAATATTCTTGATTTATTTTTTAACATTAAAAACAAACTATTTATGAATTTAAAACAAACACAATGGAGAGGAATAGTATTCCTACTATGCTTCTTTTTATTTAATCCTGCTTATTCATTCATTGATATTGATAATCTTGATTTGAACACAGATAGTGATTACACCTTATGTGAAGAAGAAATTATAGAAGTAGCTCCAATGAATTCTTGTACCGTCTCAGGTACTGTTCTTTGTCCAGAATATACAAGAAATTTTGCTTCAAATTTTTTCACTTGCCGAGAGAATGTTGTGATGACACTCTTTAAAGGCAACAATAATGTTAGTAACCATATTACATTAAGTAATATAAATCTAACTTTTCAGGAATTTTCGGATGGAACGGCTTCTATTAGTGGTAACCTAAGAAATTGTGGAAATAATCGGATTTGGACTATTAGTGTTACTTTATCAGGAAAAACTTACAGCACAAACAATCCAAAGACCAGCTTTTGTGATTGCAATTCCAATAGGTCAGACTGGTATTATTATAACAATTTAAGTGGTACACTTTTTGACGGCGGAACCTATTATCCTATCGATAATAATGGATTGCCAAAATTCCAAATTGGTTCTGGGGCTAATATTGTTGATCAAGGATGTGATAATTACTCAGGCTCTTCTTGGTTTAATGTTAATAGCTCTAGTCTTTGGAATCGTGGAGATATATTCTTTGATTTATCATGTCTTGCACCATGCACTGACAGTGATAACGATGGTACTTGTGATACAGATGATTGCCGTCCCTTTGATGCTAATTTCCCAAGTTCCCCTGGTACTGCCTGTAATGATGGTAACCCTAATACCACTAATGACGTGATTCAACCAAATGGTTGTTCTTGTGAAGGGACAATTGATTATGATTGTTCGAACCTTGGAAAAAATATTGGAGATACTTGTAATGATGGTAATCCAAATACAACCAATGACCGAGTGAATGGCAATTGTCAATGTGCAGGTGATAGCAGCAACGGCGACAATTGTAATAGTGTAACCGTTAGTGGTGCAGATGGAAAAATAACGATTAATAATCTTCCTACTGGAGCAAAAGTAGAAATTTCTGGTCCTTCTACAGGTTGGCTACAACAATTAGTTTGTAGCGGAAACTGTGGGACTATGGAAATGGTTAGCAACTTAACGGCTGGTGATTATAACATAACGGTTCAAACGTTTAATCCTTATTGTTTTAACCAATTACCAGCTACCGTAACTGGCGGCGGCGGAAGTGGCAATCCATGCGACAATCAAGGAGGAGATAGTGACGGTGATGGTGTTTGTGACAACCAAGACAATTGTGTATATAATGCAAACGCAGACCAAGCGGATAATGATGGCGATGGTATAGGAAATGTATGTGACTCGACACCAAACGGCGGAGGCACAGGAGGAGGCACAGGCGGTGCAGACTGTAACAGTGTATCAGCGACAGGAGGAAATGGTACTGCGACGATTAGCAATATTCCAAGTGGCGCCAAGGTAGAGATATCTGGTCCTGCAACAGGCTGGGGCCAACAATTGGTATGTAATGCAAATTGTAGTGGTACTCAGACAGTAAACCATCTAACAGCAGGCTCTTACAATATAACGGTTCAGACTTTTAGTCCATCCTACTGCTATAAGTTATATACAGTTGAGGTGACTGGAGGCAGTACAGGAGGCGGAAACCCATGTGATTCTCAAGGAGGAGATAGTGACGGCGATGGTGTTTGTGACAACCAAGACAATTGTGTATATAATGCAAACGCAGACCAAGCGGATAATGATGGCGATGGTATAGGAAATGTATGTGACTCGACACCAAACGGCGGAGGCACAGGAGGAGGCACAGGCGGTGCAGACTGTAACAGTGTATCAGCGACAGGAGGAAATGGTACTGCGACGATTAGCAATATTCCAAGTGGCGCCAAGGTAGAGATATCTGGTCCTGCAACAGGCTGGGGCCAACAATTGGTATGTAATGCAAATTGTAGTGGTACTCAGACAGTAAACAATCTAACAGCAGGCTCTTACAATATAACGGTTCAGACTTTTAGTCCATCCTACTGCTATAAGTTATATACAGTTGAGGTGACAGGAGGCAGTACAGGAGGCGGAAACCCATGTGATTCTCAAGGAGGAGATAGTGACGGTGATGGTGTTTGTGACAATCAAGATAATTGTGTATATAATGCAAACGCAGACCAAGCGGATAATGATGGCGATGGTATTGGTAATGTATGTGACTCGACACCAAACGGCGGAGGCACAGGAGGAGGCACAGGCGGTGCAGACTGTAACAGTGTATCAGCGACAGGAGGAAATGGTACGGCGACGATTAGCAATATTCCAAGTGGCGCCAAGGTAGAGATATCTGGTCCTGCAACAGGCTGGGGCCAACAATTGGTATGTAATGCAAATTGTAGTGGTACTCAGACAGTAAACAATCTAACAGCAGGCTCTTACAATATAACGGTTCAGACTTTTAGTCCATCCTACTGCTATAAGTTATATACAGTTGAGGTGACAGGAGGCAGTACAGGAGGCGGAAACCCATGTGATTCTCAAGGAGGAGATAGTGACGGTGATGGTGTTTGTGACAACCAAGACAATTGTGTATATAATGCAAACGCAGACCAAGCGGATAATGATGGCGATGGTATAGGAAATGTATGTGACTCGACACCAAACGGCGGAGGCACAGGAGGAGGCACAGGCGGTGCAGACTGTAACAGTGTATCAGCGACAGGAGGAAATGGTACGGCTACGATTAGCAATATTCCAAGTGGCGCCAAGGTAGAGATATCTGGTCCTGCAACAGGCTGGGGCCAACAATTGGTATGTAATGCAAATTGTAGTGGTACTCAGACAGTAAACAATCTAACAGCAGGCTCTTACAATATAACGGTTCAGACTTTTAGTCCATCCTACTGCTATAAGTTATATACAGTTGAGGTGACTGGAGGCAGTACAGGAGGCGGAAACCCATGTGATTCTCAAGGAGGAGATAGTGACGGTGATGGTGTTTGTGACAACCAAGATAATTGTGTATATAATGCAAACGCAGACCAAGCGGATAATGATGGCGATGGTATAGGAAATGTATGTGACTCGACACCAAACGGCGGAGGCACAGGAGGAGCAGACTGTAACAGTGTATCAGCGACAGGAGGAAATGGTACTTCGACGATTAGCAATATTCCAAGTGGCGCCAAGGTAGAGATATCTGGTCCTGCAACAGGCTGGGGCCAACAATTGGTATGTAATGCAAATTGTAGTGGTACTCAGACAGTAAACAATCTAACAGCAGGCTCTTACAATATAACGGTTCAGACTTTTAGTCCATCCTACTGCTATAAGTTATATACAGTTGAGGTGACAGGAGGCAGTACAGGAGGCGGAAACCCATGTGATTCTCAAGGAGGAGATAGTGACGGCGATGGTGTTTGTGACAATCAAGACAATTGTGTATATAATGCAAACGCAGACCAAGCGGATAATGATGGCGATGGTATAGGAAATGTATGTGATTCGACACCAAACGGTAATCCATGTGCTTCCCAAGGAGGAGATTCAGACGGCGATGGTATTTGTGACAACCAAGATAATTGTGTATATAATGCAAACGCAAACCAAGCGGATAATGATGGCGATGGTATCGGTAATGTTTGTGACTCGACACCAAACGGAACAACGCCTAATCTTACCGAGTCTATAGCATTTTGGGATTTTGATGATTGTGAGGCAGGGTATACTGATCCAGTAACAATTAATACGCTAGATTATAGTGAATTTACCGCAAATACTTCTAACCGAGGATGTTTGAGCGTTGCAGCATCCAATGTATATCGAAAAAATCCAACTATGCATATGCACTCATGTGCGCCTGGAGTTAACGGTACTGCAGCAATGTGTGTTTCTGCTGCAGGAGACGACAATACATTTTCTCCAAATCATCCCGAAGCTATCCATTTTGAAGTAACGGTTACTCCTTCTACAGGCCAATCAGCAACGGTTTCTGAACTTAATTTTCTTACTTCTGCACCTAAAATATTTAGGAATTTAGATGGTCAAAGCGCAAATAACAATTATCCAACTCGATTGGGAATGAGGGTTACTGTAAATGGCCATGAAATTTATAGAAAAACGGATATTACGACAAGCAGAGATTATATTAAACATGTTATTAATTTCTCTGAGTATTCAGATTTTACGGTTAATAACAAGACTACTTTTGTGTTTGAAGTTTTAGCCTATAAGAAAGTAGGAAATGGGTTTCGTTCTTCTATTATCGATTATGAAAACTTCAATCTTTTAGGAGGTTGTTATCAGAGTGCGACCACTAGGGCTGCACCAATGTTAGACTTTGCAGCATTCCCTGCACAAAGAGAAGTAGAATTGCAATGGGCAACTAATACAGGATACAAGAATGATTATTATGAAATTGAAAAATCTACGGATGGAACCAATTTTGAAACCATTCAAAGAGTTGATAATATTGACTTTACTGAAGCATTGGAAGTTTATAATAACATAGACCCAACACCTGCTTTAGGCGATAATTATTACCGAGTTAAGCAAGTTTACAAAGATGGAAGTTTTGACTTTACAGAAGTGAAGCTTATTGAATTTAATATTGATTTAGACGGCTTAACAATGTATCCAAACCCAGCTAGAGATGAGGTAGTTTTCAACCTTAAGACAGCGTTTGGTAAATCTGTAAATATACAGCTTATCAATAATTTCGGGCAAATAGTAAATACTCTGGAATTAGATAAAGTAGAGTCTAATAATGTTCAACTTTCTTTAGACAATGTTGCTAGCGGTTTCTATCAGGTAGCAATTCAAGTTGAAGGTAGTAAGCCATTTAGTAAAAAATTGATTGTAGAGAAGATGTATTAAAATAGAAAAGAGTCAATCTATTTTTCTTAAAATATTAGGTCCATTGTTTTTTATAAACAATGGACCTTTTTGTTTGCTAGTTAATGATGTTTGAACCACTAGTCAATTAATCTTCAAAAACGGGCTTGCGTTTTTGCATAGTCGATGTAAAGGCTTCTTTGATATCTGAAGAGAATATCATTGCGGCATTCCAAATTTGCATATGCTTTAATCCTTCTTCTACGGAATGATCTCTAGTGTATTGTAGGATTTGCTTCGAGCCTCTAATAACGACTGGAGACTTGGCAGCAATATTTTCTGCTAATTTGATCACTTCTTCCATCATGGTTGCTTTGTCTGTAAAACAACGATTGACTAATCCAATTTTTTCTGCTTCTTGACCATAAACATTTCTTCCAGTGTAAGACATTTCACAAGCCATACCATAAGAAATTATTTTTGGCAATCTTTGCATCGTTCCAATATCTGCAACAAGTCCCATATCTACTTCTTTCACACAGAAATATGCATCTTCGGTAGCATAACGCATATCACAAGCACTTGCTAAATCTACACCTCCACCTACACAAGCTTTTTGGATAGCTGCCAGCACAGGCTTTCTGCATTTTTCGACAGCAGAGATACAATCTTGTAAATACGCTAAATCTTCAATAAATTTTTCTCTTTTTCTAGCTTGACATTTGATATGGTCTAGTCCAGTTACATTCATCAGCATAGATAAATCAATACCTGCACAAAAATGCTTTCCCTCACCACTCAAAACAATGCATCGAATCTCTGGATTTTTATCTGCATCTTCAAATACGGCTTTCATGTCTGCCCAAGCTTGTTGGTCCAATGAATTGGCTTTGTCTGGACGATTGATAGCTACATGAGCTACTTTATTTTTTAAAGTTACTTTGAAAGTTTTATAGTTCATATTATAGTTATGAGTAATGAATGATAAGTTGCGAGTGGAAAATTAGGATAATTATACTAATTAGGCAAGTCTTGAACAATTTTCTGAGGCCTTATGCAACCATCCTTTCTAATAAAGTACTAATTGGAGTCCATTGTGTTGTTTTAAAAAATAACGTTCTCTAACAAATTCCGTTGACTTGTTTCACGGGATTTGTTAAAGAACCAAAAATAAATTGTGAAAATGAAATACAAGATTGTCTTTTGGGCTTTATTGATTAGTTATTGTTGCCAGGGGCAAAGTTTGAGGGTAACCAATCCAGATACATGGGGTAGTGCACAAGGTTCTATCAATGATGCCCAATTCACTATTACACCTCGTGGTATCTACCTGGAAGTTGGCATGTATTTGACGCTTTCTGCTAAAGATGCCATTCAGACCTGGCGCGATACTATTAATTTAGAGCAACCAGAATATGATTTGGAATCCAGATTAGGATTTAGATTGCCTACCGAAGCGATGGTGACAGACTCTTGGCTTTGGGTAAATGATGAGCTGATACAGGCTGATATCGAAGAAAGATGGAAAGCTACTCGGACCTTTGAAAATATTGTTGGCTATAGGTTAGACCCTTCTTTGTTGACAAAAGACACTTGGTATGGTAGTGATGATAGTTATTATTCATTGAGAGTTTACCCGCTTCAAGGCGACTCTACTAGAAGAGTAAAGATTACTTATCTAACACCGGGTAAATGGAGTCAAGGTCGGGTTTCGGTTAACTTACCCACGGATATTTTAGCAGCTTCTAAAGCGCAAGTAGACGATATTTCAGTCCAATGTTTTTCAGCCGAAAAATTTTCTAAACCAACTGTTTTACAGTTTCCGGATAGCCCTTTTTCTATAGGAAATCATGCTGCTTTAGGGGAGTATTCACATATGTCATTTACCAATGCGGATATAGCCAATGGACTTGATATTTCTTTTGATGTAGATATGGAAAAAGGACTATTTTTAAGTGAGTACAACAATGGTGAAACTGATTTTTATCAAATGGCTATTATTCCTCCAGCTATTTTATTAGAAGATGATAGGACTAACAAAAAGGTAACTTTTTTGCTGGATTATGATTCTTCTAAGACGACTATCACCAAACAAACCCTCCTCGAACACTTAAAAAAACAAATGAAAGAAAATTTAGGACCGGGAGACCTATTTAACCTGATTTTTGTTGGACAGCATGGCTTAGAACTGATTAGCTCTGATTGGATAAATGCCAGTAGCCAGACTATTGATAATATCTTTAGTTTATTGGAAGAGGCATATACCTTAGCTGATGAATCTAATCTTATGGATTTATTGGAAGCGGGATTGACTTTTGTTGAAGACCGCTCTCAAGGAGGTACTATATTCCTGTTATCCTGTTCGGATGAATTAAGGGTCAAGGAATTAGCAGATGCTTATATTACTGACTTGGCACAGAATTATAAAGACACTTCAATCTCTATAATCATTGCTGATTATAAAAATAAAAACGCTATTGGTAGTTACTATTATGAACCCTTTATTAACGAAGCTGGATTTATGGATTACTTAGATTTGGGCTATTTCTATGGGAATGAATATTTTTATTTAGCATTAAACAAACTATTTTTTGGAACCACCCATGTAATCCGAGAACAAGGAAGTTTAATTAGTCTACTTAATAGCGGGTTTGATGCGATTAATCCAATTCAAAATTTTGAAGGGGTAACGGTGAAAAGTGGAACGGAAGGATGTGTCAGCGAATATACTTTGGATGGTACCCTATTTTCAAACCACAATACCCCTATTTTGAAGATAGGAAAATGCGAAAATAATTCACCAATTTCTGTTGAAGTCGCTGGAACAGTCAATAATCAAAACATTAGAAAAGTTGTTACGCTGAATGAATCTGATATAAATGAAGGGGATAGCAGTCATGTAACAGCTTGGGTAGGTAATTATATCCAAGATTTAGAAAACAGAGATTATTGGAATTATACTCAAAGTATTGCAGAAGAGGCCATTAAATGGAGTATTAACCATCGGGTACTATCCGTTTTTACTGCTTTTTTGGCTTTAGAACCAGAGTTAGGTGGGTATGTCTGTGAAGAGTGTATTGATGAAACTTCACCAAATGATATGTTGCCTGTCTCTTTCGATGGAGCTAAACCGCCACAAGAAAATGAGGTAGAGTTGCCTAATATCACCTTTGGATTAACGAGAGGGGAAGAATGGACTATACCTGTGACACAGGACTCTGTGATTACTAGTGTTGCCAATCCTAATAACCTCATTTTTAATCAGATAAATGCTAGCCCTAACCCTTTTCAAGCAGGTGTTCAGTTTACAATGAAGCTGAACGAAGTTGCTGTAAAAGAAGTAATAAATTGTACCATTTTTGATATGAGTGGTAAACAAGTTCGGGTATTAAATCCTCAAAAAATGGGCGTTAATGCTGAATTTCAAGCTTATTGGGATGGCACAGATGACCAAAATCAACGCCTGCCTGCGGGTATGTATATTATGACGGTTCAGACGCCGAAAGGGTGGGGGAGTTTGAAGCTAGTTTTGATAGAGTAATTGTTGAAAAAAGGCTATTCAACAAAAAAAAAGCGATTCTATTTAGAATCGCTTTTTTGTTTCAATTATTACTTTGTCTAACTTACCCTTCATCCGTCATTTGCTCTACCTCATTATAGTAACTCGGTGTAGCACTCGGCTGAAAGCCTATCGTTCGTTGAGGCATCGTCTCTGGTATTGCCACTAATTTTTCCGCTTGTTTTCTAAAAGCATTACTAGCTTTAGCAGATACTCCTTTCCACAATAAGGCAAAAGTAGAAGGGTGTTTTTCGACTTCCTCATATTCCACTGTAATACCACTTCCTCTTCGGAAAACCTCTACCGTAATGATACAGAAGAATGCCAAGATAATCGTGAAACCAACCAACCCTGAGAATAAACCACCCCAAAATTTAGCGACTTTCAATTCAGAATCTGCTCTTTTGCTTTTCACTACATTGGCTTTGGCAATATTGTTATCTAAGCGATTTTGCTCTTTATCAATTGCTTTTTGCCGTGCGGTTTTCCAAATGGCGATTCGTTGGCTATGCTTTTCATTCAAGTCTGCTAATTTATTCGTTTTTGCAGTGGTTAGGGCAGCGGCTGTTGCTTTAAATTTTTTTGCTTGACTATCCGCCCAATTAGCACCTTTACGTGCTTTTTGCTCGTAACCTTCTGCTTTTAGTAAAGCCTCACTTGCTTTTGCATCGTATTGATTATCCAAACTTTCTATCGTCCTTAAATGACTGTCTTCCAGTAATTTAAGGTCTTGTGCAAAACGATTGTCCACTCTGTCTAGTCGTGTTTGATATTCCTGATTCAATGCACTATGGTCTATTTCAATACTGTTCAAGGTTGCCTTAGAGGTGAAGGTATGATGTATACCGTTGGTGGATAAGTTAAAAGATAAAATACCCAAGCCCAAAGTCATCAAAGCAACGATGCCAAATAATGCTTTATACCAAAAGTTCTGTAAACGTTTCCACACCAAAGCGCGGGTCAATACTTGTAAAAATTTACGGCCTCCTAATTCGAGGACCGCTACCACCAAGATGACAGCGAGAATCGATAAGGCTATAGAAACTACTTTGGTTACGCCAGCTAATTCACTTTGCATGATGAACCAAACAGTTACTGCCTCCGTTAATGCACTTATCACCTGCGCAATCTTTCCAGTCATATCCATGCTTGGAATAATTGGGCGAAACAGATCGTAGAATTCCCGATTGGTGGCGGTGGTTTCTACCTGTTTTAATCTAGTATTCTGATTCATTTTTATAAATGATGAATGATGAATGATGAATATTGCTTGTCTACCAACAGGCTGAAATTCATCAGAATCACTCTGATTAAGAAATTGACCTACAGTTGTGGTAAGCGTATAAGATGGGGAAAATAGTAATTTGGAACTAACTTTATTTCAACTAACAACAGTTAAAAACCTTTTCTATTTTCCTCTTTTTCATTCTGCGCTTATCTATAACTGACAGCCGATTAAGAGTATGTCTAAAAGAAAATACACCCTTTAGACGAAAGATGTAATAAATGTCACATTTGTAATTAAAATAATTTTTGTTATATTTGTGTTATTATTTAATTTTACTATTAAATCATTATCATGGGAGACAATAAAAAAATACCACTAAAGGTATTGCGAGTAGAAGAAACTAAGCATCAATTAGCTAAAATTAATGCGGTCAAGAAAGGCTTGAAAATGCAAATTTATATAGAGAAATTAATTGAGGCTGATGAGAAAGGATTGATTGATTGGGGGAAGTTAGGGTAATATAGGCTGCTGCCAGTCTAGACAACAGCTTAAAGAGGCCTTTAAGCCTAATTATGAAATAAGTAGTTTGATTTGTTTTTCAAACCATACCGTCTTGGTTAACTCCGATAAGGGGATATTTTGCCTTTGAGGAATTTGAGTAGCATGATTTTTTATTGGAAATACTTTGTAAAAATCTTCTAAATTATCACTTCTTAATAACTCAGCAATTTTCTCTGTAAAATTTGTATTTTCATTGCTATTGGTATACCATTTCTTTTTTGTATTTTTTTCTTGCTGAACTTCTTTGTAAAAAGGATAAGAAGTTCTTGTTGACATTAATTTTATAATGAGCCTGTCTTTTATCTCATTTTTGCTATCTATTAAATTTTTTAAATAGTACTCTTTATCAAATTTCTTATTTTTTTTGTTATAATATTCTGCCAAATTATCAGGGTGATATAGGTAATTTTCGATACTATAATACTTTAATACTTTAAGATTTTTATAATCTTTTTCTAGTTCTTCTATTTCTTTGTCTGACAGAAAATCACGATCAATTATTCCCTTAAATTCTGAATTCTTTGCTTTGAAGAAGACAGCTTGTTTATTTTTTTCTGGAACGAAGATGGTCTTCGGAATTCCTAAGTTGTTATAGTGGTGATTATCTTTATTTTCCACAAAGAAGATATTCATACCATCAAAAATTCGCCCTAAAATATCTTTGCTGATAGCTATTTCGTAAACTTCTAAATTATCTTTTGGTTCAGGTGTTAAGACTTGAGGTAAATCAAAATTTAATTGGTCGAAATCTATTATAGCAGCATGTTCAGCATGTCGAGCATAGTCGATGAATCCTAAAGAATGTGAGGCAGTCCATAGTTGGCAAGTAGCTGGAATCCAATTTTCAGTTATTTCTTGTAGTAAGTTATACTGGATGGCAGTGTTTAAGTGGGCATCCATTTCGTCAATAAAATAAATGCTATTTTCTAATTGCTCTTTTCTGACGATAAAGTTTAGTAATGTGATGACGACTTGCTTCTCTCCTTGACTGAGTAAATCGTAGTTTATTAAGCTTTTACCTTTCTTAAATATTAATTTTGGAGGACGATTAGTTGCGGCATCTTCAAACTCAGCAATTTGAATTGTGGTTCCTTCATCTTCTCCAAAAATGTTTTTTAAAGAGTTATTAAAGGGTTCTATAAAATCTTTGAATATCTTGACAGTGTTTGCACTTTCTCCTTTGAATATAGGAACTCTTAATGCACGATTTATATCTTGTGTGTATTTTATTACATCAAAATTAAAACGGATATCAAAATCTATAAAAGATTTTGGTGCATCTGAATCTTTGGTTAAAATATCATTCTCGAAGTTTAGGCTTGAGCTGCCTATTCTTGGAACTATTCTCATACTACTTCGTCCAATGAATTTTTTTAATAGATTACTATTTTCTCCTATAACGTGATTATTTAAAACGTGTATGTTACCATCTCCTGAAGTTAAGTTAACTGAAAAAGGCGTATTTTCTTTTTTTTGATAATAAGTTTCTGCTTCTCGAGGTATTTTCTTATACCCCTTAGAAACATAATCAAGAGCATCAAAAACGCTAGTTTTTCCACTACCATTTGAGCCAATTAATAAGACTAATTTAGCAGTCGATGGAATCCCTTCAATTGACAAGTCAGAAAATCGCTTGAAATTTTGAATATGTACTTTACTTATTCTCATTGAAAATTAATAAGTTAAAATGTATAAATAACGAAAATAGTTATTTTTTAAAAATTAGCCCAATTAATCGATTTTTATCACCATTGGACTCTATATTTTAGACATACTCTTAGATTAATCTATTATTTTAAACACATCCATACGGACATCGTAGTCTCATAGTAGGAACACAGATTAGACAAGATTCGACTGATTTTATGGATTTTGCCTTCCTATATTTTTCAAAAGAGAACAAGTCTAATTAGAAATCTGGAAAATCTTGTCCAATCTGTTCAATCAGCGTTCCTATCTATCACGGCTTTTACTTATCATCCAAAGCATCCAATTCAGGATTACTAAAACTATCCACTAATACGTTTTTTTTGACAAAATTACACCAAGTGCAATTTGGTTCGCCACAGCCTTCATAGAAGTCATGGTTTTGTATTTTTTGATAAGTGGAAACGACCAAATCAGCAATTAATTCATAATTATCATCACTGATATTTATGATTTTGCTGGCTAAGTTACCGGACGGGTCGGGTGTCGCATAGAAGATTTCTCCGCTGATTACTTTCTGAATATTTGGGCGGTGAGATTCGAAAAGGATTTTATAGAAAACTAGTTGGCGCCAATAAGAGCCACCATAAGGTTTTGATTTGCTTGGTTTGGCAAGTTTAGCAGGGTTATGGCTACCTGTTTTGTAATCTACCACATGCGCGTGCTCTTTGTGTAAGTCAACTTTGTCAATCACGCCTGTTAAAGGAACTCCTCTAAATTGAGTGTTTTTGATAGGGAATTCTGCAAGTGCCTGCTTATGCCAAGTAGGTAGAAAATGCGTGTAAATTCTAGTCAAATTGGCTCTACCTAATGCTAATCTACGCTCATATTCTTTGTTCGTGAAATATCCCTTATGCTTTTTCATTTCTGAGTTGAAATAGCCTAGGAAATACTTTTGGCTTGGAAATTTTTTCCGTTCCGACCGACGCATTTTTTCAAATAATACCATTAGCGCATGATGAATTGCTAGTACCATAAGCAGCAGCTTCTGTAGTGACCGTAGGAACCTGTAAGACCTTTTCATAATAAAAACTCAAAGGGCATTTTAAATAAGCATTCAAAGAAGAAATACTTAGTTTGAAATCCTTTAATAATTCTTCCACGACCGCCTTTTGTATCGGTTCTATTTTAGGTTCATCACTTTCGGATAGAATGGTCTCATAAGCACTTAATAATGCTTTTTGACTAACGGTTTTTTCTTCTATTTCTATTTTATTTTGGGCAATTATTTCATCTATAAATTTAGTTCTTCGTAATGGTTTCCCATTATTATTGGTGGTGGCATGAGAGATGATTAAATGCTCTTTGGCCCGAGTCAATGCTACGTAAAAGAGTCTCCGTCGGGCTTCCATGGCATCTTCTTCGCCCGAATAAGTGATGGTGTCGGGCAGCCCAAATTGGTAAGGCGCTACTTTCCCTGGTTCCCAATAGTCTTTGACCGCATCGAGTATAAAAACGGCCTGATATTCTAGTCCTTTAGAACTGTGAGCAGTGACAAAATTGACTCCTGCCCATGCTTGTTCTGTTTTTTGAACGCCGACGGTCAAGTAATTAGCATCCATTTTACTTAATATATCTAATAATCCATCTAGGCGCATTCGAGGTTTTCTATCCACTTCAATCCTAATGAAGTTCATTAAAGTAGAAAGTACTTGTAAGCCCCACGCTTGATTCGGTTGAGATAAGATATATTTGAGCAAACCACTTCGATTGACCAGCCGTTCGACGATCAGATTCAATGGTATATTGCGATAGTCATGAATGATTTGGTTGAGCAGCTGTACAAAGCTAGAAATGCGCTCAAAAGACGTTATGCTCAATTTTTGCAATAAATCTTTATCGACTAACGTATCTCGCCATTTATCTTCATAATTTCCTGCCAGATGCCGACTAATTTTATTAATATCTGTAGCAGGAATTTCTAAAAAATTGAAATGTAAAATTTGAAATAATAAATGTTCTCCATTATATAAACGATTGTATTCTAGATTGATATACTCTAATAGAAATCGTAAATTTTCTATCATGGGTAAGTCTAGAATATTGACTTTTCGTTTTGTTTGGTAGGGGATTCCATCTCTTTCCAATAATTGGATAAGGTTTCTAGCTTGCTTATGACGGGCATATAAGACCGCCATTTCTTCGTATGGGATACCTTTTTTGTGGAGATTTTGGATGGTGTCCAAAATAGCTGTTTCTTCCTGCATCCGATTTGGATAGGCGAAAATCCGAGGCTGTATTTTGGTTTTTTGCATCTTGGGATGCTCCGCTATAATATCCTTGTCCACCGCAAGTGCATTGGATATTCTCTTTTGATTCTTATTGATTAGGACTTTTGCCATATCCAAAATGGCTTGCGAAGAGCGGTAGTTGTTTTTTAAAAATACGACTTCGAGGTGGTCTTTGTATTGCTGGTGAAAGTCCACCAGATTTTTTAATCTAGCACCTTGAAATTCATAAATGGATTGGTCATCGTCCCCAACGATAAAGACATTGGGGTTTTCCCAATATTTGATTAATTGTTGTAAAATTTGATTCTGAGCGCCGCTGGTATCTTGGTACTCATCTACCAGAATGTATAAATATTGCTCTTGATAAAAACGTAATAATTTTTCAAAACGACCAAATTCTCTAATCACCCATAGCAACATATCTTCGTAATCGTACCGCCGATTGGTTTGCAGCATTCTGCCATATTGGTCAAATAAGCTGGCAGCAGACCATAGCCGTTCCATTTTTTCTCTTTCTTTCTGAAGTTTTCCTTCTTTTACCTCTCCTTTTTTATATCTACCTGAATTTCTTTTATAAATATATTCGTCCCGTTGTGGTAAATCTGCTAAGTATTGCGTGATACGTTCATGAATAAACCCTTCTTTCCAGTTTTCTTTTTTCATCAACTGAAAAAGATTATGCAGGTGTTTTTCATAAAAATAAATATCCCTACGCCCCCTTTTTAATGGATGGTCCAATGGCAATCTATCAATGATTTTGCGAATAAATTCGACTCGCTCCAAATCACTTAAAGGCTCCAACTTTTGAATTCCAAATAATTCCAGATTTTCTTGAATGACTTTATTACAGAAAGAGTGGAAGGTATATATATGTACATTATGTGCTTCAGGTCCAATGAATTCTATCAATCGCTCTCTCATGGCATGCGCACCAGCATCCGTAAAAGTGAGGCATAAAACATTAAACGATTGGGTGTCCGTTTCTGTTAGAATTTTACCGATTCTAGCAGACAGAATATGTGTTTTTCCTGTACCCGGCCCCGCTACCACCAAGACAGGCCCTTCTATTTGCTCAACAGCAGTTCGCTGTTGGTCATTCAGACGTTTTAATTCCTTCTGAAAATATTGAGTATGAATGGTGGATTTTTTTTTCTGACATAGTTGGCGCAAAATACGAAAAAATGAGAAGGTGTTTGTGGTTTTTGATTCCGAAGAAAGAATAAGTAGGAGAAGGGATGTTAGTTTCGATTTCTTTTTGTAAAAAAGGCACTGACTTTAAGGAGATTAGGAAGGGGGGCTGTAAGTACTCAAAACGCACCCAAAAAAACGGAAACAATTACACCTTAACCGTTATGGCTTGTTGTTCCATAATCAGACTTAAGGGCAAAATATTATTTTCGTTTGTTAAACGGTCAAGGAGGTAATCCCAAAAAGAAATTCCTAACTTTCTACAAGTTTTTTTGAGGGAAAGGAAGGTATCTCTGGCCTTTCTTCCATTTTCGCTTCTCGTACCAGCACTAATTTTTCTTCGTTTAGCATATTCTCTAATATCTCTTTCTGTACTGTTGTTGTGAAGTGATGCTTCAGGTCTTTGAAGAACAAGGAGTAACTTATTCTTTTTTGTTTTTAGCTCTTCCAATACCTGATTAAGGCTAGCAAAATTGAGGACAGGTTTACATAAATCATCAAATTGCTGTTCCAAGGAACTGACGATTTGTTTATCTGGCTTCAATTTATAAGCTTTGAGGTCTTGGTATAATGACCAAAAGGCTTTCTTCTTGTCCTCAAACAAGACTTGTTGGACTTCATTATAACAAACCAATTTAACCAAAGGGCGCTCCGCATGTTTCCAACATAATCCATGAACAAATAAATCAAACTGACCAGCACCGTCAGAATGAATCAAAGTCTGTTCATCCAATCCGTTGGTAATAATAGTGCTTATCAGTAAAGCTTCCGTAATGATTCTTAGCGCATATTTAGCCGGCTGCTGATTGAAGTTCAAATTTACCTGTCTTACGTGCCATGATATTTTATTTTTGGCACAAGATATATTATAAAAATTAATAATCAAAACTTTGGAAACATAACACTAGTGGTGCAAGTCATAAGTAATTGATAGTTTAATTGAGTGTATTTTTTCGTTAGACAAGATGAGCAAACACCGTTTGTGAACCGCTTGCGGACGGGATGCTTTGAGAATAGCTATCGGGGTTTGAGAAAAAAATAACGCAGTATAACGGAAACCAGCCCCTGCCGTTAGGCGGGCGGGAAGACGCCGATTTAACTTATCAAAGATTTATGACTTGAACCACTAGGTTGGTGCCTCGCACCAACCTAGGAGAGCATTATTAAGTAGCCTCTGGCTGCCGCAGTCAAAGCTTTACAGTTGATACACTGCCTAAATTTTTACAAAGTACTGTAAAAACTCTTTACGCTTACTTCTCGATACGACTAACTCTTCTCCGTTGGACATTTGTACACAATTATGATTCTGATTATAGTTTTCGTAACTAACTAAATGTTGTAAATTAATTAGGTGAGAGTCGTGGATACGTACAAAAATAGTTGTTGAAAGGGCAGCTTCTATCCTTTTTAAATGCTTGGATACTGTTATTTTTTTACCACCTTTTAAATAGACATTGGTATAAGCGTTTTCTGCTAAGCAATAAAGTATATCTGTTTTTTTGACAAAAATGATACCTGTTGATGTTGTTAAGGCAATACTAGGATAGCCTTCGATAAATGAGATCTTTTCTCGAATTTCAGGTCGGACAAGTGTGAGTGTTTCGCTCATAATGATGGTTTTTTAAGGTTGTGTAAGTAGTCTGTTTAAGAAATACTTCCAAATGGAGATTTCTATAGAATTAAATTTACAA
The DNA here is from genome assembly GCA_947561585.1 of Caprella mutica. NCBI lineage: Eukaryota > Metazoa > Arthropoda > Malacostraca > Amphipoda > Caprellidae > Caprella > Caprella mutica. The sequence goes on along the minus strand of CANNZV010004358.1, from coordinate 22,783 downwards.
TAAAAAAAAGTTTTTTATGCTAGATATTTTGATTTTAACTTATTAAAATAATCTTTATAAATTTTATTAAAATAGGTCTAGTGCTTAAAAAAAACAGCCAGAAAGAATAAACTTCCTGGCTGTTAAGTATTTATATTTTATTAGGGATACCTATTCCCAAGCGATTAATATAATTTAGATACTATCAGCTTTTTGTTCTTAGCTCGCATACCTTTTCCTTTGATATGTATTAGATATAATCCATTGGTGAAATTATCTAAAGAAACTCTATGGAATTCTTTTTCAACTTCAGGAATGTGCTTTTGATATACTTCAAAAGACATTGCATTATAGATGGTTAAATCCACTTCTTTTCCTGCATAGGTACTTAAATCAAGTAATACTTCATCTGTCGCTGGATTTGGGAATACAGTAATATCATCTGTAAATTTGCTGTTTTGTTGTCTATCTGTATTGGTTTCCGTAGTTGAACTCACGTTTGGAATAGACTCCACTTCCGCAAAGCAAATATTATCTACATAGAAATGTCCAGCTGGAGGACTATAAAAATTAATGTGATGCAGATTTAAATAATACTTACCTGTTTCCTTGAAATTGCGGTTATCCATGTAGATGGTGTATTGATTATTATCCATATCTATGAATATCTCCACCTTGAACCATTTACCTTGGTAGGCAGTGGAATTTCTTCTAAAAGTATGTCCAATCGCACCCCAAGGGCCAGAATTTCCACCTCCAAATAAGCCAAAGTGAGCAGCTTTATTATGCTCAATATACATATCCCATGCAATTCGATAAGTACCCCTATTTTTTCGTCCAAGGTCTAAATTAATATCTTGAGTTCCACCTTTAAATCTATTAAATTCGAGGGATTGTTCGCCATTAGAAGCTCTATCTCCACTAACTAAAGCAGAACGAGAAGAACTTCCTTGTATTACCCACAGATTAGAGGCTAGTGTAGTAATACCTCCGCCAACTTCATATTGGTCAAAAGATTCGAAATATTCTGCATCCTCAGGACAACTATCTGCACTACCACCTGTACAATCTACAGATAAAGTGAAATCATTAGTAGCGTATGTTGTATGTCCATCTACGATGATATAATACACGCCAGGTGCTGCATCTTTAAGGACCGCTTTTTCTACATCTTGATTCCCCATCAATGGTGCATTGATTGCAAAATCTGTCTGACAACCTGTTGGTGTACATACATCAGTGATAATCAGTAGATTTAACTTTCTAAATTGCGGATGAGACTTTTCTTTGAAATTAATGACCAAATCACCCTGACTAGTGTGCGTAAATCGGTAAACCAATTCTCGACCAGTAGACAAACAGTTTTTAGTACAGTCACCATAATCATCTAATACACTTTTTCCTCTGAAGTTGTTGCTACTGATAGCTACACCACATTGTAAGTCAGCATGCACCATTCCATCTATATCGTAAGGACATGAGTCAATACAGTCTGGAATACCATCTTTATCTGAATCTGTCTTATCTTCTGTTCCGACACAGTTACAATCTTCGTTTAATTTATCATCATACGTACAATCATCCCCATCATCACAAGCTGTTCCTGGAACACCAATTGGAGTTCCTACACAATCACAAAATGCGTCATACTTGTCGTTAATTGTACAGTCTAAACCGTCATCACATGGAGCGCCTTTGACTATTACCGTAACACATTCGCAAGTGTTTCTATCAAAAACTTCACAAAATGGGTCACAAAATGGTTCAGGAATTGGTTCGTTGACACATTCACAAATATCTGTATTGTAATAATCTTTCGTTAAACAATCATTATCATCACAACTAGGGTTAGTGATAGGTTCATTTACGCATTCACAAATATCCGTATCATAAGAATCCAAGGTTGTACAATCGCCATCGTCGCAATTAGGGATAGTGATAGGTTCATTTACGCATTCACAAATATCCGAATCGTAAGAATCCAAGGTTGTACAATCGCCATCGTCGCAATTAGGGATAGTGATAGGTTCATTTACGCACTCACAAATATCCGTATCATAAGAATCCAAGGTTGTACAATCGCCATCGTCGCAATTAGGGATAGTGATAGGTTCATTTACGCATTCACAAATATCCGAATCGTAAGAATCCAAGGTTGTACAATCGCCATCGTCGCAATTAGGGATAGTGATAGGTTCATTTAGACATTTACAATCCTCTTCATTTAAAGAATCCTCAGTCGTACAATCATTATCATCACAGTCCGCTACTGTTAGCGTACAAGGAGGAGCTGTAACCTCTGAAACACAAGATTTGTTTGCCCTGTTACATTATTTTTAGAACCACAAATCCATACAACAGTAGGTAACGTAGCCATCTGGTCATCCACAGGTCCTTCTGATACTAAATTCATATTTTTATCAAAAATATTAGCATTATTACCATTACAACTTACACCTAGACCGGCACTATAGGTTATCGTTGCTCCTGCAGGTCCGTTAAGTGTATACTTAACACATTTAGACTCAATAGTACTTCCGCTAGTATTTGTATAAATACCCATACAGTTTATATCTGCTAACTGTTGAGGGAAGTTGACTGCTGTAGTAAGGTCATCAACTATCACTCCTGAGCAATCACCACTAGGAACAATTTCTAAATCTTGTGCATTTGAAGAAGAGTAGAAAGAGCCTAAAAATAATAGACTTAGGAATAGATTTTTCCAGACAGGAAAGGAAAAATCTTGTTTAGAATTTTTGTAAAGGTTTGTCATTGTTTTTGTTTTTTGTTTAAAAAAAAAAAGGTCTTTTATGGTGACCTATACGTTAACATCAATATGTTAGTGTATGCAGGTATTGATTTTTTCTCTTCTCCAATTTGACCTCAGCATTTTAGGAATAATTCTTCTAATCGGACGACGATAACTATGCGAGATTAGTCATCCGATGTGAAAATCTTAAACTTTCAAAGTAAAATTAAGTAGTAGAATGATATAGAAATTCACAAAGCTTAGCTTGTGTATAGTTTCGTAATTTGAAGCCAGATTGATATGCTTTGTCTTCACCAACGGGGGGAGTTGATGTTAAGACCCATGAAATTTTTTATTTAAAAAATTAGTTCTCTTCTAAGTTGTTTTCTGCGCAAACTTGGCAAGAATTCCTTCTAAGATATTGATAATCAAAAAGTCAGAAATTAGACCATGAATAATGATAATTCCAACCCTGAAGGGACAGGCTGCTTAAATTTTCTGTCAGATGTCAGACTTATGACGATTGCCAAATTTGACTCTTCTGCCCACTCTGGTACTGGCTTCGCCAGATTAGGCTTAATGAGAAAATAAAATTGAATCTACCTATTATTTTGATTAATCAAGGCATTATTTTTATAAGAGGCATTTTTATTTGATAATCGGTGTTTATTATTTGATAATCGGTGTTTTCATTATGAGGAGGAACAGCGGGAAAAGGGAAGAAATTGGTATTTTTTTAGCTGGTAGGAAGAATAAATAGTAATGGCATTGTCAGATTTCAGACTTTGGTACTTCTAATTGAAGGAAACGGAATCTACTTTGTAAGTAATTAAATAAAATCTTGTGACTGTTCAGAAGACATTTATTTTGAAGGATAGAAAAAGAATCGAGCAAGGAAATAAGTATTTTATTTTTGGAATAGTTTGTAGTTAAGTAATGCGGATTAATTGAGCGGCAGTACTTAAAGACTCTTTTATCGCGTTCCTTATAAAAAAAATCGGCTTGATTCAACTTTTTTTATTAGAAAAAGTCTCGAATCAAACCGATTGTAGGAATTTAAAAAATATTAAATTTTAACAAAACGTAGTAAAAAGTCTTTACGTTTATTTCTGGATACGCCTAACTCTTCTCCGTTGGTCATTAGTACACAACTATGGTTATCGTTTACATAACGCACCAAATGTTGTAAGTTGATTAGACGAGAATCGTGGATGCGTACAAAAGTAGACTTTGGAAGAGCTTCTTCTATCTTTTTCAAATGTTTGGAAATTGTTACTTTCCTCCCACCTTTTAGATAGACATTGGTATAAGAGTTTTCTGCCAAACAATAGAGTATATCTGTTTTTTTGACAAAGATTAGTCCCGTTGTCGTTGTTAGAGCGACACTTGGATAACTTTCTGTCAATTCATTGGTTCCTTTATTTTTGGGTCTATATGTTGATAATTCATCCATATGAAAGTGTGTGTTTGTAACCGTATATTTGATAAGTATTTTGGGGGGAGCCTATTATCTCATACAGTTCTTTTAAAGGTACAAGAAATAATACATTATAAAATACAACAACATGTTGACTTTGATGTATTAAATCCGTACCAGAATTTCATATACTCCCTAAGGTAAATTAAAAGTCAAACAGCCAGAAAGTTCTTTCTTTCTGGCTGTTGACAAGTTGTCTTTTTACGCTTAATTAAAAGCATAGACAATTCTACTTTTGAAGAATAATCTTTTTAGTAATAACTGATTTGTCTCCAATCGCTCTTAAAATATACAGTCCATTAGATAAATCGCTTAGATTTACTTCTTGCTTGATTGTACGGATTTTTCCCAAAGGAACATTTCGCACTAACTTACCTGCTGGATTGAAAATTTGAAGGGTTACTGTTTGTTCTTGCTCCAAATCTAAAGCCACTAAAAAGGAACCAGATGTTGGATTTGGCATCACTTTTAAGTCATCTGCCACTAGTTTATCAACTGAAACTGCAATGTCATTAGCAATTTTGTTGTCTTCTAGTCCGTCAATTGGAGCCGTTCTAGCTGAATTCTCACCTACTGCTGCAAAGCAAATATTATCCACATAGAAATGTCCAGCAGGAGGACTATAAAAATTAATGTGATGCAGATTTAAATAATACTTACCTGTTTCCTTGAAATTACGGTTATCCATGTAGATGCTGTATTGGTTATTATCCATATCTATGAATATCTCCACCTTGAACCATTTACCTTGGTAGGCAGTGGAATTTCTTCTAAAAGTATGTCCAATCGCACCCCAAGGGCCAGAATTTCCACCTCCAAATAAGCCAAAGTGAGCAGCTTTATTATGCTCAATATACATATCCCATGCAATTCGATAAGTACCACTAGTTTTTCGTCCAAGATCTAAATTAACATCTTGAGTTCCACCTTTAGATCTATTAAATTCGAGGGATTGCTCGTCATTAGAAGCTCTATCCCCACTAACTAAAGCAGAACGAGAAGAGCTGCCTTGAATCTCCCAATGAGTAGAGGCTAGTGTAGTAATACCTCCGCCAACTTCATATTGGTCAAAAGATTCGAAATATTCTGCATCTTCAGGACAACTATCTGCACTACCGCCTGTACAATCTACAGATAAAGTAAAATCATTAGTAGCGTATGTTGTATGTCCATCTACGATTATATAATACACGCCAGGTGCTGCATCTTTAAGCACTGCTTTTTCTGGGTCTTGATTCCCCATCAATGGTGCATTGATTGCAAAATCTGTCTGACAACCTGTTGGTGTACATACATCAGTGATAATCAGTAGATTTAATTTTCTAAATTGCGGATGCGCATCTTCTTTGAAATTAATGACCAAATCACCCTGACTAGTGTGCGTAAATCGGTAAACCAATTCTCGTCCAGTCGCCAAACAGTTTTTCGTACAGTCACCATAATCATCTAACACACTTTCTCCTCTGAAGTTGTTGCCACTTATAGCTACACCACATTGTAAGTCAGCATGCACCATTCCATCTATATCATAAGGACATGGGTCAATACAGTTTGGAATACCATCTTTATCTGAATCTGTCTTATCTTCTGTTCCGACACAGTTACAATCTTCGTTCAATTTATCATCATACGTACAATCATCCCCATCATCACAAGCTGTTCCTGGAACACCAATTGGGGTTCCTACACAATCACAAAATGCGTCATACTTGTCGTTAATTGTACAGTCTAAACCATCATCACATGGAGCGCCTTGGACTATTACTGTAACACATTCGCAAGTATTTCTATCAAAAACTTCACAAAATGGGTCACAAAATGGTACAGGAAGTGGTTCATTTACACATTCACAAATGTCCGTATTATAATAATCTCTTGTTAAACAATCATTATCATCACAATTAGGTATTTGATCAGAAACGACCCATTCACAATCCTCGTCATTGAAATTAGCTATTTGCCAACATTCTAAATCAGTAGGTGCAGCTGGCTGAGCACCAGTATTATCCCAAACACAGGTCATCGTATTAAATTCGAAGACATCCCAACAATTCACTTTAGTTGGAGGAGTGTCTCGAGAACCAGTATTATCCCAAACACAGGTCATCGTATTAAATACGAAGACATCCCAACAATCCACCTTAGCTGGTTCATCTGGTTTTGCACCAATATTATCCCAAACACAGGTCATCGTATTAAATTCGAAGACATCCCAACAATTCACTTTAGTTGGAGGAGTGTCTCGAGAACCAGTATTATCCCAAACACAGGTCATCGTATTAAATACGAAGACATCCCAACAATCCACCTTAGCTGGTTCATCTGGTTTTGTCCCAATATTATCCCAAACACAGGTCATCGTATTAAATTCGAAGACATCCCAACAATTCACTTTAGTTGGAGGAGTGTCTCGAGAACCAGTATTATCCCAAACACAGGTCATCGTATTAAATACGAAGACATCCCAACAATCCACCTTAGCTGGTTCATCTGGTTTTGCACCAATATTATCCCATACGCAGGTCATCGTATTAAATTCGAAGACATCCCAACAATTCACTTTAGTTGGAGGGGTGTCTCGAGAACCAGTATTATCCCAAACACAGGTCATCGTATTAAATACGAAGACATCCCAACAATCCACCTTAGCTGGTTCATCTGGTTTTGCACCAATATTATCCCATACGCAGGTCATCGTATTAAATTCGAAGACATCCCAACAATTCACTTTAGTTGGTGGGTTGTCTTGAGAGCCAATATTTACATATAGACATGTCATTGTATTTAATTCGAATTTATCCCAACAATTCACCTTATCCGGTTCTGTCGGTTCTGTTCCAATATTTACATATAGACATGTCATCGTATTTAATTCGAATTTATCCCAGCAATTCACCTTATCTGGTTCTGTTGGTTCTGTTCCAATATTTACATATAGACATGTCATCGTATTTAATTCGAATTTATCCCAACAATTCACCTTATCCGGTTCTGTCGGTTCTGTTCCAATATTTACATATAGACATGTCATCGTATTTAATTCGAATTTATCCCAGCAATTCACCTTATCTGGTTCTGTTGGTTCTGTTCCAATATTTACATATAGACATGTCATCGTATTTAATTCGAATTTATCCCAACAGTTCACCTTATCCGGCTCTGTTGGTTCTGTTCCAATATTATCCCATACACAGGTCGTCGTATTAAATTCGAATTCATCCCAACAATTCACCTTATCCGGTTCTGTTGGTTCTGTTCCAATATTTACATATAGACATGTCATCGTATTTAATTCGAATTTATCCCAACAATTCACCTTATCCGGTTCTGTCGGTTCTGTTCCAATATTTACATATAGACATGTCATCGTATTTAATTCGAATTTATCCCAGCAATTCACCTTATCTGGTTCTGTTGGTTCTGTTCCAATATTTACATATAGACATGTCATCGTATTTAATTCGAATTTATCCCAACAATTTACCTTATCCGGTTCTGTCGGTTCTGTTCCAATATTTACATATAGACATGTCATCGTATTTAATTCGAATTTATCCCAACAGTTCACCTTATCCGGCTCTGTTGGTTCTGTTCCAATATTATCCCATACACAGGTCGTCGTATTAAATTCGAATTCATCCCAACAATTCACCTTATCTGGCTCAGTTGGCATTGTAGCTCCACTACCGATGACTGCAATAGTACTAGCAAGACATATAAGGTCATTACTACAACGTACAAGAACATTATAACTTCCTGGAGATAAATTTGAAAAATTATTGCTAGGGAAATAATCTACGCCATTAATTGAATATTCCAAATTACCATTACATCCTGTCGAAGATGCTTCAATAGTCAAAGATCCATCATTATTTCCACTGCACGACTCGTTCATAACACCAGTACTTGAAATAGTAACTTCACAGTCTGGCTCACAAGTATCCTGATTTTCATTAGGAGCATAAACTGAAGAGGTAAAAACATTTCCATTAGCATCTGTAAAAACGAATAAATAATATCCCGATTTTAATGTATTGGTTTCTCCTATAGGAGCGCCCGCTGTATAGGAATCGCCTATTACTATATCCGTATCTTCTATACTTGAGGGACCACCTATAGATTGTAAGGTATAAGGTCCTGTACAAGATGGGTCCCCATTAGTACTTAGAGTGAATATGGCCTGTCCATTACTTGAGTTACAATTATTAATAGCTCTTCCATTTTGAGTGTAAGTAACTGTAAGTTCACACTGTCCCCACCCCACAAAAGGCAAGGCTAATAATGATGCTAGTGTAAAAATAAATGGCAAAAAACGTCTTAATTTAGGAGGTGTTTTTACTAAGGTTTGTGAAAACCAATTTTGGTTTTTTGATAAAAATTTTGTCATAGTTGTTTGTTTAAAGTGAAAAAATCCTCTTTGATAGGGAGGTGATAATAATAATGCATCTTGAATGCTAATTCAAGCTGGTTTAGTTGCATGTTTTTTTTTATCTCAGAAGTTGTCTGAAATTTATATTATGTTGAAAGTCAATAACTTCTTGCTAGTAAGAAGCAATAGTTATTAATTTGATGAGATTAATTTGATGAGACTATTTTAGTTGGAGAACTTCAATTTTTCAATAGACTAAATATGATAAAAGCATTGGTTTATTGTAGGTGAAGACATAAAGATGCCCTACCATCTTAGCGAATAGAATACTTTTATGAAAAGTATTTTGCTAGAAAAATGGAATAAAATTCACATAGCAAATCTTGCGTGCAGGCTGTTAAATTGTAATTTTTTCAAATAAAAATCTAAGCCATAGCGTGTTGCTTTGTCCGAATTTCTTTCAACGATTAAGTGTTGAATTTTTTTTTAATTTCGAGACACTAGTGTTGCGTTAAGAAAAAATGTTTTGTTGTAAATTTATGTTTATCAGTAGATTACAAAGGTTTTTTTATTTTTCGATTTCAATTGAATTTAGAATTTTATTTTTAGCAATTAAAAAAAATTGATAAAATCCTGACTAGGCGATTTTTGAAGTTTTGAAAAACTCCTTAATTTTCATCAAAGTCCCTACAAAAAATTACAAAATTTGAGGGCATATTCATTTTGATAACTTTCTGAAAATCAATTGATTCTGAATGTTAAATTACAAACTTTTAAAAATAGTAATCGTAACTGATTGACTTTCTTTGATTTATAACGCAACACTAGTGATTTCGAGAGTGAAATTATTTGTTTAGGTATGTGTAAATTTAGATTTATTTTATTAACTGAAACAGTATTCTTGCATGAGTGGTGTATATTATTTGATAAGTGGTGTGTATTATTTGATAAGCGGTGTTTTATTTTTAATAAGCAATTTCTTTTGTTTAGAGAAAGGGCGATTTAGTTTAGAGAACGGTAAGATTTGCTTAATAAACGGTGGTTAGGGAACAGGAAAAATATAACCTACCAGTTCTGTATCTTTATTTTGCCCTTATACTGCGTTGGGAAAATACTCATTATGCTAAGGCATAACTCCATTTTTCCCGCCTTGGATAAGAACAAACTAAAACCACATTTACTGGTACCTTATTTATTTCCTGCTCCCTTAGAACTTTATTTAATTAGGCAAATTAAATTAATGAAATGGTCATTCTGAGGAAACTCACCTGACGGCAGTTAGGTATTTTCAATGAACCCTCTGCTGGCTTGGCAGGTATTGTGAAAAAAGATGAAGCATAATGGCTCATTAATTATGAGTTGGTACTTATGTGATATTATTGGAGCTTTGAAAATCAGGGGCGACACAGGTTTTAAAAAAAAGAAGTCTAAAATGACTTTTTGAACTTTAGAGCATGATATAGGTCAATCTTATAAGATATGTAAAAAAAAGAATTATGTTAGGAGGAAGTATTTTAAAATTTTCATCCAATAAAAAAATGAATCTTTTCTTTATCATAATTGTATATAAGTAACTATGTAAGTGCCATGTGTTAATTAATTAGGTAAAATTTAAGGGCAAGATTTTTTCGATAGTTTTTGTTAAAAAATCAATGCATAGCACCGCTACGGATTTATTTTTTAGTGAAAAATAGCGGAAAAAGATGTTCTTAAATTACCGAATTAATTAGCATGTGGTACTTAAGTATAACCATTCGACACATTTTATGAAGAGCTCTTTTTTCATTATACTTCTTAAAAAAATATTTCAATAGTAGAAATCTATTAGAAGTTGTAAATTTGCACTTTTAAATTTAATACCAAACGACATTAATCATTTATAAATAAATAGAAAATGTATAGAACGCATAATTGTGGTGAATTAAGAACCTCTGAAATAGGACAAGAAGTAACCTTAAGTGGCTGGGTACAAACGATAAGAGACAAAGGATTCATCATGTGGATAGATGTAAGAGACCGATATGGCATTACTCAAATCATGCTCTCTGAAGAAACTTCTACTCCTGAATTGATGGAGACTGCCCGTACGCTGGGTAGAGAATTTGTAATTAAAGTATCTGGCGAAGTCATCGAGCGGTCTTCCAAAAGTGATAAGATTCCTACAGGAGATATAGAGATTAAAGTGAAAACACTAGCGGTATTAAATGCCTCTAAAGTACCTCCTTTTACGATTGGTGAAGAAACAGATGGTGGAGATGACCTTAGAATGAAATATCGTTTCTTGGATTTGAGAAGAAGTTCTGTACAACGTAATATTATATTCCGTAGCCAATTGGCGATTGCTACTCGTCAATATTTAGCGAGCAATGATTTCATTGAGGTAGAAACGCCAGTATTAATTAAGAGTACACCAGAAGGCGCGAGAGATTTTGTGGTGCCAAGTCGGATGAATGAAGGGCAGTTTTATGCATTGCCACAATCCCCTCAGACTTTTAAGCAACTATTAATGGTGTCTGGTTTTGATAAGTATTTTCAGATTGTAAAATGCTTTAGAGATGAGGATTTACGGGCAGACCGTCAGCCAGAGTTTACACAGATTGACTGTGAAATGTCTTTTGTGACACAAGAGCAAATTCTAAATACATTTGAAGGATTGACGAAGCATTTGTTCAAAACAACGATGAATATTGAGTTGGAGGATTTCCCACGTATGCAGTATGATGATGCGATGCAGCTGTACGGTTCTGATAAACCAGATTTAAGATTTGGAATGCCCTTTACGGAATTGAATGATTTGGCGCAAGGTCATGGATTTAGTGTTTTTGATAACGCAGAGTTAATAGTTGGAATTTGTGTCAAAGGCGAAGCGGCTAATTTTTCAAATAAAGCATTGAAGAAATTAGAAGAATGGATGAAGCGCCCACAAATTGGTGCAAAAGGCTTGGTAAATGTAAAATTCAATGCAGATGGTTCTATCAAATCTTCTGTAGGTAAATTTTATGACGAAGCTCAATTAAAGGCATGGGGCGAAAAAGCAGGTGCCGAAGCAGGCGATATGCTATTGATTCTTTCTGGTGAAACAGATAAGACTCGAAAGCAATTGAGTGAATTGCGTTTGGAGCTAGGCAGAAACTTGGGATTAATCAAACCAGGAGATTTTAAGCCACTTTGGGTCGTTGATTTTCCATTGTTGGAATGGGATGAAGAATCTGAGCGATTTCATGCGATGCATCACCCGTTCACATCTCCAAAAAAAGAAGAGATTCCGAATATGTTGAATGGCGACCACCAAACGATGAAAAACCTAAAAGCAGATGCCTATGATTTAGTCATCAATGGGTCTGAAATTGGTGGTGGGTCTATCCGGATTCATGATAGAGAGTTACAATCTAAGAACTTTGAATTATTAGGATTTACCCCTGAAGAGGCAGAAGCTCAATTCGGCTTTTTGTTAGGTGCATTTGAATATGGTGCGCCCCCACATGGCGGTATTGCTTTTGGTTTTGACCGATTGTGTGCGGTGTTGAATGGTTCTTCGTCTATTCGAGATTTCATTGCTTTTCCTAAAAATAATCAGGGTAGAGATATGATGATTGATGCACCTTCTCCTATTTCTACGGAGCAGTTGGAAGAGTTGAGTATTGGGGTGGTTTTGCCAGAGGAGGTGTAGGTCGTTGATTTTCAAATGAATTCCTAAAGCCGATAATAGATAAAAAATATCTATTATCGGCTTTTTTAATAATTTGGATAATAGTTTCATTCGTTCCAATATATTAAGGAATATAAGCATAATATTTTATCCAGCTTAATAATTCATTAATAAGTAAATGAACTTTGGTACTTGGATTAGCTTCTATTGGTTTCTTCTCATTATGGTGTGTCAATAATATTTCGGCTCTCTTTATTGCTAATTCTTGGTTACCCTCTTTGAGAACTATTTCGACTGTTCTTTCATCAATTATATAATGATTATATTCATAATCAGTATATCCTTCTTTTTTTTGAAATTCCTCTTTTAATAATCTGTATATTTCTACTCTCGGCAATGGTATACTTTTATCTATATCCTTAAAATGAAGTAACAACCATACTTCAAATGCCTCATTGCTATAGGCTACCTCAAAATTTTCCTTTTCAGCAATTGTAAAAGCCTCTTCAAAATTTTGCCGTTTAGTTTCATTTTCATCTGCATCATCTTTGTCAAAGACTACCCAAACAGCATCAACCTCTTTTTTTGCTTTTCTTGCTAATTTATTCTTTTCTAAAATAGCTTTTTCCACTACACCTTTTGGGTCTCTACCTGTACCTACTGTTTTTAAATACAGCGTTTCTTTAGGTATTTTAGCTTTAAATTTTTCAAAATAGGAAGGCTCCGTTTTTTCATCTTCACAAACTATTAAAAATAGATAATCATACCTTTTAAATCTAATAGGTCGTTCTCTTACTTCTGTTTTTGAAATTTGTTTAACCTTCCCTTTTCTTGCCATTTGTCACTAAATTTAATGAATGAAAATTAGCAAGAATTGGAATAGCTCCATATCTTCCTTCAAAATATCTTTTCTCTTTATCTGTGTCTGGTCTTTCTTTCGTATTATCAATATAGACAAAATCAGAAAGAGAATATATTTCTGTAGATTCCCACTTATTTTTTTCAGAAAAATATATCTGGTCTCGCCTAAGATTAGAATAGGAAAGTAGATTCGTATCGTGAGTAGCAAAAATTAATTGGGCATTGTTGGGATTGGTATCTTTATCCAAAAATAACTTAATGGTTTCCATTGTCATGATAGGGTGTAATTTCGCTTCAATTTCATCAATAATTAAAACGCCTCCTTTGGATAATATCCATAAAATAGGACCACTTAAATGTAATGCTTTATTCGTACCTGCAGATTCTCTTTTTTCAAAGTCCCAAGTCAAATAATTTTTAGTTTTTTCTCCTTCGGAAGAATAAATTTTATGTTTTGCATAAATTTTAAAACTTTTAGCCCCACTTAATCTTTGGATAAGTTTTTTTCTTTCATTTTCACTTAATGAATCAGGAAGTTCCGTAGCATCAAAATCTTTAGTCGTAATATCTATTTCAACTAAACTCAAACCAAGTTTAGTCATATAGCTATTAATTTTTTCTCGATATTCCTTATTATTATCCCATAATGTTACCGTATTAATTGTTTCTGTATTAATTCCGCCAATCATTTGGAAATGCTGAAACCATTGAAATATAGTTTTTGCTTCATCAATATTGAACATATCGCAAGTGGACAAAAACAGTGCATTTGGTCTAGTAGCTTCTATCGCCGCATCAAGAATTTTATTATTTCCTTTAAAACCAGACGACGTATCAATAATATCTCCTTCTCTCAAAAATAGATATACTTCTCTACCAATTGCTTTTCGATATAACCATTCAGTAACTATTTTATCTTGAAAGAATTCAAGTCCATATCTATATTTTACTTTATTAATAATAAAGGTAACTTCAAATTTTGTAGGTTTCATTTCCCACCCTATTCTAAGCAAAAAAGGGTCATAAGGTAGAGAAGTTGTAGAAGAGGAACGTGCGGATAAATGTACCAATTTATCAAACAAGCTCATGGATAGCAGTAGGTTACTTTTTCCACTTGCATTAGAACCATAGATTGCAATAGCATTCAATGCCTTATGTTTTCCATTATAGATTATATTGTCATCTGAATCACCTTTTTTATTGTCAGGAATAAGACTTAATATTTGTTCTTCGCCAATAGAGCGATAGTTTGAGACTTTAAATTCTATCAACATGTCTATTTATGTATTTTTTCTACAAATATACATAAGTTCGATTGTAATTCAAATTCGACTAAGTTTTTATATGTAAAGGTGCATTATGAATTTTGATACGGTCAAATTAAATTAATGAATTCTATATCCAATTTTTATACAAATGATTTTTTATTTGCCTTAATTTATAGAATTTGAAAATACTACTTCAACTTCCGCCGATTATTAATATACCCGCGCCATTTATCCAAACAAGCCTGAAAATCCTCCGGCAATTCTGATTCTAATAATATTTCTTCTCCTGTAGTGGGGTGCTCAAAACCAATTAAGCGGGCATGCAGCGCTTGTCTTGGTAATAGTTTAAAGGCATTATCGACAAATTGCTTGTATTTAGTATATACCGTACCTTTCCTAATTTTGTCTCCGCCATATCGAGCATCACTGAATAATGGATGCCCCAAATAATTCATATGCACTCTAATCTGGTGGGTTCTTCCTGTTTCCAATCGACATTTTACTAAAGTCACATAGTACATCCGCTCAATCACTTCATAATGCGTAATGGCACGCTTGCCTTGGTCTCTTTCTGGATAAACGGTGTATTGAATACGTTTTTTTTCATGCCTACCAATAAATTCATCAATGGTGCCTTTGTCTTCTTCCACATCTCCCCAAACCAAGGCTACATATTCTCTTTGCACCGTGTGGTCAAAGAATTGCTTACCTAGATGCGTCATCGCTTCGGGCGTTTTGGCAACGACCATCAAACCCGATGTATCTTTATCAATTCTATGCACAATACCTGGCCTATCCGTAAATTCCTGGTCCTTTAAAGGCAAGTCCTTTTTGATATAATGCAATAAGGCATTGACCAACGTACCAGAATAATTGCCGATACCAGGATGCACGACCATCCCTGCTGACTTGTGCACGACCAATAAATCATCATCTTCGTGGCGAATGTCTAGTGGAATATCCTCTGGGGTATATCTTTCAGCAAAACCATCAGGTTTTTTCAAAAATACAGTAATCACATCTAGTGGTCGGACCTTATAATTGGCTTTTATCTCTTTGGCATTCACCAAAAGTAAACCTTCCTTGATGGCATTTTGTATTCTAGACCGAGATACTTTTTCTAAATGGTCTAAGACAAATCTGTCAATTCGGATAGGAGATTGATTTCTGTCAACGTATAATTTGATTTGTTGCTGATTGCCTTCTTGCGTTTCTTCTTTTTTCATACCGCTACTATTGTTCTTGGTTTAATTTATGAAGCACAAAAATACAATTTTATGTTCATATCCTTTTGTATACAAGAGATTTATGAATGAGACCACTTGATTGAAGGACTGGCGATTTGACTGAATGTACTTGCTTTGCTTATTGTTATTAAAAATGGCGTACAGTATTTCATTGGGTTTAAAAAAAACTGATGCGCCAATGTAGTATTCCATATATAAGGGACACGAAAAAAATAAATTTACCTATTGTCGGCATAATCAACGAACAAAACGGTTCACTTCAAGAGACTTTGTTGATTATGCAGACTTTAAAAATAGGTAAATTTATTTTTGTCCCACTACTTAGGGAACAGGCAAAATATAACCTACCAGTTCTGTAGCTTTATTTTGCCCGTCTTCATCGTTGCTAAAATACTCATTATGCAAAGGCATAACTGCGTTTTTAGCGTCTCGAATACAAACAAACTAAAACCACATCTCCTGGTACCTTATTTATTGCCTGCTCCCTTATTTTTCTAGTATTGCTATTTAGCAAATAAAAAGGGTTGTTTTTTAATTAAAGCGGCCTCCTTTTTTTGTTGTTCCTTTTATAAAGTCGGAGATTTACTTGATTCAATGTTAATTTAACGTTAACTTTGAGTGAAATTAAAGTAAAATGAACTGTGATGATTAGATTTTTAATTCTTTTTTTATGTATAGCACAACTAGGGCATAGTCAGAACTATGTATCTTTTTTAGATGTTGATGCAACACCTAAAAAGGCGGAGACTGTTGTTTCAGAAGAAATAAGAACGGTTCCTTTTACGATGATTGAAGGGATGATGTTGGTAGAAGCAAGTATGAATCAAAAGAGTGGAAACTATATTATTGATACAGGTGCACCGACTTTGGTCATCAATGAAAAACCTAATGCTAGTGGATATACTGCAGGAAGAGGTATTAGCAAAGACTTGGTGACTGATGAAGTAATTGTCAAAAATTTTAATTGGTCGGGTATTTATAAAACAAATATAGATGCCTTTAAGGTAGACATTAGCCATTTAGAAAAAGTTTCTGGAAAGCCTATTGCGGGGATAATTGGCTATGATATTTTAAAAGAGGTAGAACTATTGGTGGATTACCAATCTCAAACGGTGGAATTAATTCCAATTAAAGAGGAGTCTACCACTTTTCAAAAACCTATTGCTATCATTCCTTTTACTATGCAGGCGCATTTGCCAGTTATCAAAGTTAAAATTGGTAAAAAGAAATTAAGATTGGCCTTAGACACAGCTTCGGAAAGTAATATTTTAGATAGTAAAGTCTATAAAAAGTTAAATAATACCCTTATTTCGGATATGCAAGTAGCAGAAATACAAGGGGTTGACCAGCAGATTAAACAAGTAAAAGTAGCTACTGTCTCACAAACAAATGTAAAGGATTTGCCTTTCGATAATATGCCTTATTTATTTACTGATTTATCTCACCTAAAATCAGAAAGTGATTTATATATTGATGGCCTTTTAGGCTATCCGTTTTTTAAACAAGGAAAAATGTCTATTAATTACAAAGAACAGAAGATATATGTTTGGGCTAAATAATTAGAATTGTATCTGTATTTGCTTTTCTAACGGCCTCTTTCCCACCTTTAATGCTTTTATCTGAAGCGATTACTTTATCTTTTTAAGTAGGTCACTTTATCTATATTAACTTAAAGTAAATTCTTTTGTGTTAGACAAAAATCGCCCTTTTTGAAACATTTAGCTACAAAAATAAGGTTTTTCCAAATAAAAAATGGTTAATGTGTATATTGGACATTAATTAATCTACTACTTCTTTTTCCCAACCTTTCCCTTAAATTTTCCCTTAATTTATAGTTAACATTGCTCCCTTATTTTTTACAAAAGTTTAAACTTACCTTAAATATTAGCTTATATAACAACTCGATATTTGCAGTGTATTAAAAAATACTGATTTTATCAATTTGTTATTTAACTATGAAAAAAATTCTGACGTTTTTATCACTCTTGTTATTAGGCTTGACAATTCAAGCACAAACTGTAATAACAATTACTGACAATGACTTACAAGGAAACACAACGCATAACTGGACATCGGATAATATTTATCTATTAGATGGTTTTGTGTTCTTAGAAGAAGGCGGTGTTTTAAACATCGAAGCGGGAACTGTTATAAAAGGAAAAGAGTCGCCAAGTTCAAGTGATAATGCAACTGCATTAATTATTACAAGAGGGGCGAAAATAAACGCTATCGGAACGGCAGACCAACCTATTATATTTACGACGGAGATAGATGATACCTCAGATGATTTTGATTTATTCACAACAGATAGAGGTTTCTGGGGTGGATTAATTATCCTAGGTTATGGACAATTGGCGAATAGTACGCCTGAAACAAGAGTAGAAGGGATTCCTGATGGAGAAGCAAGAGCCTTATTTGGCGGCGATAATGATGCAGATGATTCTGGGATTTTAAAATATGTATCTATCCGACACGGTGGTGCCGAATTATCTCCAGGAAATGAAATTAACGGCTTGACCTTAGGGGCTGTTGGAAATGCAACGACTATCGAATATATAGAAGTAGTTGCGAATGAAGATGATGGTATTGAATTCTTTGGTGGAGCAGTGAACGTTAAAAACGCTTCCGTCTCTTTTTGTGGAGATGATTGTTTTGATTGGGATTTAGGTTGGAGAGGAAATGGACAGTATTGGTTGGCTTTGACGGGCGAAAATAATGGAGACAATGGGGGAGAATTGGATGGCGCAAAACCTGATGATGGTGGGCCTACTTCTAATCCGACCATTGCTAATGCCACTTTTATAGGAGCGGGTTGTAATGGACTTGCTTCAAATTCTACAGGCGTGTTATTTAGAGATGGTTCTGCTGGTAAATTTTACAATAGCATTTTCACAGACTTTAATGATGGAATTGAAGTAGAAGATAGAGCGAATGGCGTAGATAGTCGCCAGCGAATGGAAGAAGGAGAATTAGTATTAGCCAATAACATCTGGTTTAACTTCTGTAACGGAGCAGAATTAAACGCTGGGTCTAATGGAATCATTAGAGCGACCAGTGATGCAGAGGATGCGAATGCTCAATTTTTAGTAGACCACCTGATTGCTAATAATAATACCTTACAGAATCCTGCCTTAAATAGTATCTCTAGAATAGATGATAATCGTTTTGACCCTCGACCTGCTGCTGACGGGGCTGCTTTTCAAAATTTGGCAATCATGCCTGCTAATACTTTCTTCGAAGATGCAGACTATAAGGGGGCTTTTGGAGCTAATATGTGGTTGAATGATTGGACCGCTTTGGATACTTATGGGGTATTAGCAGAAATTGAAAATGCTGTTACAACGGCTACCGAAGAAATCGAAATTAAAGATAAAGGCTATTCTTTAATCCAAAATAATCCAAACCCTACGGCAAATACCTCTCAGATAGGATTCACACTAGATACAAAGAAAAACATCAGCTTAACAGTATTTGATTACACAGGAAAAGAAATTATCAGATTGATTGACAATGACGAATATCCTGCTGGACTAACTACAATTGAAGTAGACGTTACGAACTTAGCGAATGGCGTGTATTTCTACACTTTGAATAATGAAGAAGTTGTATTGACCAAGCAATTGGTTGTACTTAAATAGAGACTTGTGAATGGTGGTTTGTAATTGGTTGATTGCACAACTAATTGTTAATCATTGTTAACTAATCTTATAACAAATGCATCCTGCTAGATGCTAAATATCACTTAAACTCGGTGAGTACCGACTAATCTCTAGTCACCAATCACCAATCACTAACTTATCATGAAAATCAAACAAATCATTTTTTTCCTCGCTATTTTGCTAACAGGCACTAGCGTTTTTGCACAGCAAGGGACTATTCGTGGAACGATTAATGACCAAAAAACGGGAGAAGCATTAATGTTTACCAACGTAGTTGTGTTAAATACCAGCCCAGTAGTTGGTGCGCAAACAGACTTAGATGGTAATTACGAATTGAACATTGAGGCAGGAACCTATTCCTTAGAAGTGTCTTATGTAGGGTATACTTCGAAGACGATTACAGAGGTGGTGGTGAAAGCGGATGATATTACAGTGGTAGATTTCCCGATGACAGATGAGAGTTTAGAATTGACGGAAGTTGTTGTAAAAGCAACTAGAATCGACCGTTCTGAAAATGCTTTATTGATGTTGCAAAAGAAATCTTATGCGATTCAAGATGGTATTTCTTCACAGGAAATGAGCAGAATTGGAAGTAGCAATGCAGCAGAATCTGCGAAAAGAGTTTCTGGAGCATCTGTTATTGGCGGAAAATATGTAAATATTAGAGGATTAAGTGACCGTTACATTAATACCCAAATGAATGGGATTCAATTACCAAGCACCAATCCTTACAAAAATAGTACGCCATTGGATTTAATTCCAGCGAACTTATTGGATAATTTAGTGATTACAAAAACATTCACGCCTGACCAACCAGGAACGGTAACAGGTGGAAATGTCAACTTAAAAACAAAGAGCTTTCCAGAAAGATTCACTTTATCTTTCTCTGCTTCTACGACTTATAATACGGTATCTTCTTTGAATGATAACTTTTTAACTTATCAAGGCGGAAAAACAGATTGGTTAGGTTATGATGATGGTACCAGAGCGATACCTGCTATTTTACAAGACCAAGCCAACAAAGACCTATTAACTTCTAGTGCTTATATCAGAGGAAGAACGAATGATGAAATAGCAGGATTAGTTGACCAAGCATCCAAGTCGTTAAATGCTCAAAAAACGGCAACGACGATGACGACGCCTTTAGACCAAAGCATCGCTTTTTCTGTAGGAAATCAAGTTCAAGTGGGCAACAATCCATTAGGCTTTTTATTAGGAGTGAATTATAGAAGAAACTATCGGTCTAAAGTTGGATTGCAAAGAACAAATCCAGAATCTCCTGGATTAGATGCGGAGACCTTAAATGAGAACTTTAATTTAACGGGGAGCGAAGATGTTGAAAATGCACAGGTGGGCGCTTTAGCGAATCTATCTTATAAATTTGGAGGTACAAATAAAGTTAGCTTTAACGCCTTTTATAATCATGATGCAGAAAAAGGTGCGGGTTTCTTAAGCGGACCATATAATGGAATTATTTCTGGTAATAATGATTTTCAAACGAGAAGTTTATTATTCCAAGAAAGAGAATTGTTGAGTTTACAATTAATGGGTGAACACGTTTTCCCAGAATTAAATAACTTAAAAGTAGGTGGGCAGGAAGTAATGTCTCCTTATCTCAATCTGAGCCAGATTTACGTTTCTTTGCGAATACATTTGATACCGAGGCAGCAGACGGCCAACCAGCTTACTTTATTTCTCCTGCTGAGTATCCATTACCTTTCCATTATTTTAGAGATTTAGCGGATGTACAAAGACAAGCTAAAGTAGATTTTACGTTACCAATTACGGAAAACAAAGCGAATAAAATTAAGTTTGGTGCTTCTTATTCTACTAAAGAAAGAAACTTTGGAGAAGAGCGATTTCAGATTCAAACTAAATCAGGAAACGGAGCAGCCTTTACAGGAGATGCAGCTGCTTTTTTTGCGGCTGACAACACAGGAATTCTTGGACAAGATAATAGAGATAGAAATATCATCGGTTTATTCGTAACTGACGAAAATGTAGCAGCTAATAACTATACGGGAACAGAAAATATTTTAGCGGGTTATGCGATGACTACTTACGAATTCAATAAATTCCAATTCATTGGTGGATTGAGAGTAGAAACAACTGATTTTACAGTGACAAGTGCGGATGAAACGAAGGCACAAGGAAGAATTGACGAAGTAGACTTTTTACCATCTGCTAATTTAATTTACCGATTGAACGAGGAAATGAATATTAGAGGGTCTTTCTCGCAGACATTGGCTCGACCAAATATGAGAGAAGTAGCACCGTTTTCAGCTTTTGATTTCATCGGTGGCCCAATCTTTACAGGTAATCCTGAATTGCAAAGAACTTTAATTCAGAACTTTGATTTAAGATGGGAAATGTTCCCTAAGGCAGGCGAAATTATAGCAGTAAGTGCTTACTACAAAAACTTTGATAATCCAATTATCTCTGCTTTTATTCCAAGCGCACAGAATCCAGAGATTAAGCCAATTAATGTAGACGAGGCGAAGATTTATGGGGTAGAATTTGAATACAGAAAGAACTTAGGCTTTATCAGCAATGGCTTAAAAGATTTCAAATTTGCTACGAATGTCTCTTTGATTCACTCTGAAACAGAAATTCAAGATGTAGAATTAGTAGCCATTCGAGAAAATTACATTTCAGGTTTTGGTGCTAAGCGACCATTCCAAGACCAGTCACCCTTCTTATTCAATGCGTCTTTGACGTATAATAATTTGGACAATGGTTTAGATGGGATTTTATCTTTCAATAATTTCGGCGACCGTTTAGCAGAAGCGAGTTTATCAGGTTTAGATAACTACGAAAAATCTCGACCACAATTAGACTTCTCTATCAGAAAGCGTTTTGCAGAAAAGTATAGTGTGAAATTGGGTGTCAACAATATTTTAAACACCGATTTCCAAAAAGTAATTAATTATAACGATACAGAGTATGTGTTCGAAAGCTACCAAAGAGGCGTATCGTTTAAGTTAGGATTTTCATATAATATTAGATAATTAGCTTATAGCAGTGAGCTGATAAGAAATGAAGGTCGGTAGTTTTAAATATTACCGACCTTTTCTTTTTGATTTTTTAGATGATTACTTGCATTCAACGGTTAGTTTGATATTTCAATTTTTTTTTAATTTTCCACAGTCAAATTACATCTTTAACTTAGCCTTAATTCCAATTTAACGTTAAGTTTATACTTAATTTCTAAGTTTGTTAAACCTTATTTGTGAAATACTGAAGCCTTTTTTTATTTTTGATTAGCTTTGTTGAAAGAGATTTTAAGTTAGAACAGGCAAAGTCCGTATAAACTGTAATTTAAAAATACAAGTAACGCTTGTTTTGCTCTTTACTAAAACAGATACATCCTTAATAGACCATATTCAAAACTAGAATATGGTCTATTAATTTTTTGAGAAAAATAATAAATACCAACTTAGTTCATGGATCCAATGATTATTATGTGGCTTGGATTTATCCTCGCTGCTTACTCTGTTGTCGGAAACGACGTTATTCAAACCTTAG
>CANNZV010004357.1:88152-104125 GCA_947561585.1 Caprella mutica | reverse complement strand
CACGTGCTTGAGTTCAGTTTTATATAACCACGTGCTTGAATTCAGTTTTATATATCCACGTGCTTGAATTCAGTTTATATAACCACGTGCTTGAATTCAGTTTATATAACCACGTGCTTGAATTCAGTTTTATATAACCACGTGCTTGAATTCAGTTTTATATAACCACGTGCTTGAATTCAGTTTTATATAACCACGTGCTTGAATTCAGTTTTATATAACCACGTGCTTGAATTCAGTTTTATATAACCACGTGCTTGAATTCAGTTTTATATAACCACGTGCTTGAATTCAGTTTTATATAACCACGTGCTTGAATTCAGTTTTATATAACCACGTGCTTGAATTCAGTTTTATATAACCACGTGCTTGAATTCAGTTTTATATAACCACGTGCTTGAATTCAGTTTTATATAACCACGTGCTTGAATTCAGTTTTATATAACCACGTGCTTGAATTCAGTTTTATATAACCACGTGCTTGAATTCAGTTTTATATAACCACGTGCTTGAATTCAGTTTTATATAACCACGTGCTTGAATTCAGTTTTATATAACCACGTGCTTGAATTCAGTTTTATATAACCACGTGCTTGAATTCAGTTTTATATAACCACGTGCTTGAATTCAGTTTTATATAACCACGTGCTTGAATTCAGTTTTATATAACCACGTGCTTGAATTCAGTTTTATATAACCACGTGCTTGAATTCAGTTTTATATAACCACGTGCTTGAATTCAGTTTTATATAACCACGTGCTTGAATTCAGTTTTATATAACCACGTGCTTGAATTCAGTTTTATATAACCACGTGCTTGAATTCAGTTTTATATAACCACGTGCTTGAATTCAGTTTTATATAACCACGTGCTTGAATTCAGTTTTATATAACCACGTGCTTGAATTCAGTTTTATATAACCACGTGCTTGAATTCAGTTTTATATAACCACGTGCTTGAATTCAGTTTTATATAACCACGTGCTTGAATTCAGTTTTATATAACCACGTGCTTGAATTCAGTTTTATATAACCACGTGCTTGAATTCAGTTTTATATAACCACGTGCTTGAATTCAGTTTTATATAACCACGTGCTTGAATTCAGTTTTATATAACCACGTGCTTGAATTCAGTTTTATATAACCACGTGCTTGAATTCAGTTTTATATAACCACGTGCTTGAATTCAGTTTTATATAACCACGTGCTTGAATTCAGTTTTATATAACCACGTGCTTGAATTCAGTTTTATATAACCACGTGCTTGAATTCAGTTTTATATAACCACGTGCTTGAATTCAGTTTTATATAACCACGTGCTTGAATTCAGTTTTATATAACCACGTGCTTGAATTCAGTTTTATATAACCACGTGCTTGAATTCAGTTTTATATAACCACGTGCTTGAATTCAGTTTTATATAACCACGTGCTTGAATTCAGTTTTATATAACCACGTGCTTGAATTCAGTTTTATATAACCACGTGCTTGAATTCAGTTTTATATAACCACGTGCTTGAATTCAGTTTTATATAACCACGTGCTTGAATTCAGTTTTATATAACCACGTGCTTGAATTCAGTTTTATATAACCACGTGCTTGAATTCAGTTTTATATAACCACGTGCTTGAATTCAGTTTTATATAACCACGTGCTTGAATTCAGTTTTATATAACCACGTGCTTGAATTCAGTTTTATATAACCACGTGCTTGAATTCAGTTTTATATAACCACGTGCTTGAATTCAGTTTTATATAACCACGTGCTTGAATTCAGTTTTATATAACCACGTGCTTGAATTCAGTTTTATATAACCACGTGCTTGAATTCAGTTTTATATAACCACGTGCTTGAATTCAGTTTTATATAACCACGTGCTTGAATTCAGTTTTATATAACCACGTGCTTGAATTCAGTTTTATATAACCACGTGCTTGAATTCAGTTTTATATAACCACGTGCTTGAATTCAGTTTTATATAACCACGTGCTTGAATTCAGTTTTATATAACCACGTGCTTGAGTTCAGTTTTATATAACCACGTGCTTGAATTCAGTTTTATATAACCACGTGCTTGAATTCAGTTTTATATAACCACGTGCTTGAATTCAGTTTTATATAACCACGTGCTTGAATTCAGTTTTATATAACCACGTGCTTGAATTCAGTTTTATATAACCACGTGCTTGAATTCAGTTTTATATAACCACGTGCTTGAGTTCAGTTTTATATAACCACGTGCTTGAATTCAGTTTTATATAACCACGTGCTTGAATTCAGTTTTATATAACCACGTGCTTGAATTCAGTTTTATATAACCACGTGCTTGAATTCAGTTTTATATAACCACGTGCTTGAATTCAGTTTTATATAACCACGTGCTTGAATTCAGTTTTATATAACCACGTGCTTGAATTCAGTTTTATATAACCACGTGCTTGAATTCAGTTTTATATAACCACGTGCTTGAATTCAGTTTTATATAACCACGTGCTTGAATTCAGTTTTATATAACCACGTGCTTGAATTCAGTTTTATATAACCACGTGCTTGAATTCAGTTTTATATAACCACGTGCTTGAATTCAGTTTTATATAACCACGTGCTTGAATTCAGTTTTATATAACCACGTGCTTGAATTCAGTTTTATATAACCACGTGCTTGAATTCAGTTTTATATAACCACGTGCTTGAATTCAGTTTTATATAACCACGTGCTTGAGTTCAGTTTTATATAACCACGTGCTTGAATTCAGTTTTATATAACCACGTGCTTGAATTCAGTTTTATATAACCACGTGCTTGAATTCAGTTTTATATAACCACGTGCTTGAATTCAGTTTTATATAACCACGTGCTTGAATTCAGTTTTATATAACCACGTGCTTGAATTCAGTTTTATATAACCACGTGCTTGAATTCAGTTTTATATAACCACGTGCTTGAATTCAGTTTTATATAACCACGTGCTTGAATTCAGTTTTATATAACCACGTGCTTGAATTCAGTTTTATATAACCACGTGCTTGAATTCAGTTTTATATAACCACGTGCTTGAATTCAGTTTTATATAACCACGTGCTTGAATTTAGTTTTATATAACCACGTGCTTGAATTCAGTTTTATATTACCACGTGCTTGAATTCAGTTTTATATAACCACGTGCTTGAATTCAGTTTTATATAACCACGTGCTTGAATTCAGTTTTATATAACCACGTGCTTGAATTCAGTTTTATATAACCACGTGCTTGAATTTAGTTTTATATAACCACGTGCTTGAATTCAGTTTTATATTACCACGTGCTTGAATTCAGTTTTATATAACCACGTGCTTGAATTCAGTTTTATATAACCACGTGCTTGAATTCAGTTTTATATAACCACGTGCTTGAATTCAGTTTTATATAACCACGTGCTTGAATTCAGTTTTATATAACCACGTGCTTGAATTTAGTTTTATATAACCACGTGCTTGAATTCAGTTTTATATTACCACGTGCTTGAATTCAGTTTTATATAACCACGTGCTTGAATTCAGTTTTATATAACCACGTGCTTGAATTCAGTTTTATATAACCACGTGCTTGAATTCAGTTTTATATAACCACGTGCTTGAATTCAGTTTTATATAACCACGTGCTTGAATTCAGTTTTATATAACCACGTGCTTGAATTCAGTTTTATATAACCACGTGCTTGAATTCAGTTTTATATAACCACGTGCTTGAATTTAGTTTTATATAACCACGTGCTTGAATTCAGTTTTATATAACCACGTGCTTGAATTCAGTTTTATATAACCACGTGCTTGAATTCAGTTTTATATAACCACGTGCTTGAATTCAGTTTTATATAACCACGTGCTTGAATTCAGTTTTATATAACCACGTGCTTGAGTTCAGTTTTATATAACCACGTGCTTGAATTCAGTTTTATATAACCACGTGCTTGAATTCAGTTTTATATAACCACGTGCTTGAATTCAGTTTTATATAACCACGTGCTTGAATTCAGTTTTATATAACCACGTGCTTGAATTCAGTTTTATATAACCACGTGCTTGAATTCAGTTTTATATAACCACGTGCTTGAATTCAGTTTTATATAACCACGTGCTTGAGTTCAGTTTTATATAACCACGTGCTTGAATTCAGTTTTATATAACCACGTGCTTGAATTCAGTTTTATATAACCACGTGCTTGAATTCAGTTTTATATAACCACGTGCTTGAATTCAGTTTTATATAACCACGTGCTTGAATTCAGTTTTATATAACCACGTGCTTGAATTCAGTTTTATATAACCACGTGCTTGAATTCAGTTTTATATAACCACGTGCTTGAATTCAGTTTTATATAACCACGTGCTTGAATTCAGTTTTATATAACCACGTGCTTGAATTCAGTTTTATATAACCACGTGCTTGAATTCAGTTTTATATAACCACGTGCTTGAATTCAGTTTTATATAACCACGTGCTTGAATTCAGTTTTATATAACCACGTGCTTGAATTTAGTTTTATATAACCACGTGCTTGAATTCAGTTTTATATAACCACGTGCTTGAATTCAGTTTTATATAACCACGTGCTTGAATTCAGTTTTATATAACCACGTGCTTGAATTTAGTTTTATATAACCACGTGCTTGAATTCAGTTTTATATAACCACGTGCTTGAATTTAGTTTTATATAACCACGTGCTTGAATTCAGTTTTATATAACCACGTGCTTGAATTCAGTTTTATATAACCACGTGCTTGAATTCAGTTTTATATAACCACGTGCTTGAATTCAGTTTTATATAACCACGTGCTTGAATTCAGTTTTATATAACCACGTGCTTGAATTCAGTTTTATATAACCACGTGCTTGAATTCAGTTTTATATAACCACGTGCTTGAATTCAGTTTTATATAACCACGTGCTTGAATTCAGTTTTATATAACCACGTGCTTGAATTTAGTTTTATATAACCACGTGCTTGAATTCAGTTTTATATAACCACGTGCTTGAATTCAGTTTTATATTACCAAGTGTTTACAAGTGATATGTTGAATGGTCCAAAATAACAAAATACCAATTCATTTATGTCTAAGATTTCAAAAATCTAATTTGTAGCATTGAATATATTTAATTTTGAATGTGCTGTATTCGCTACTTGTTCTAATAAAATAATCAATAATTTGAATATGTATACGTAAGAGTAATGAAAATAACACTCTATTTTCTATCACCAATTAATTCACCAATTTTCCATTTCTTAACCACACTTCAGTTATGGTTATATCCTCAATACAAATCAGCTGCCTTCAACCACGTGGTTTGTTGGTGAAACTCTTCTGAGCTTTATAGAGTCTGAAACTAATAGAAAAATATAAAATAATTGTTTTTGGAGTTATTTTTTGAAATTATTTTGAACTTTAGTTTAAAAAAATTATCCATCTTCGTAAACTCAGTGAATATATTTTATTTTTTAAATTAAACTCCATTTTGTCAGCCATAAGAATTGACTGACAGAAGTTATATAGTAATTAAAAATTAAACAGGAAATTCCACTGACCACAAAGACAATATGAGAAAGATCACTTTACCTCATGTTCTTTCTTTCTCCAATCCTGTTCTACTTTGTATCTCGTTATGTCGAATTATTTACCAGTAGATTGTTAGAATTCCAAATAGCCTCTATTTTTCTCACTTTGATTTTATGTTATCCATTAAAAGCAAATATTATTTAGATAAAGATTTTTTTTGCGAAATTTCTTGCTATAAAAAGTGGAATTAAAAATGCAAAAGATAATTGACGGTTCACATTACTTTTCATTTAGCGAATTTATTCAGTAACCTATTTTCACTATAAAAGTACATTTATTTATTATCTCAAATGTCATTACTAAATCCTTTTCTTTTCGATTTTCAGTTGTACTGACTCCACTGCCTTTGTGTTGAGACATACATCTTGAAATTATCCAACTTCACAAACTAGTTCCACATAAAAGTTCTACTAATACCTACTACGGACTTAGTACCTACTTTTAGGTGCTACCCACGCACTGTTCTTACCTACCTTCTGGATTGACAATATTTTCGTCAGGCTCCAAGCTTAGATAAAGGTAAGAAATAAATATAATAACTGTTTGAATTATCTCAAAATGAATTAGTAGATCATATAAGATCACCAGCACCATTCAACTTTTTATTGAAAAGTCATAAAGTCTAACATTCTTTTTCTATTTCACAGCTCTAAGATGCCTATTGCCGGACAAGCCAGCAATGCGGACATTTTCAAAACTGTCATCAGCCAAGTGATTCAATTCATTAAGAGGAAGTGTCAACACTCCACAGCAACCTGCGATGGAGTTGTTCTGAAATTGCACTATATGTACACCTTCTGGATGCTTCTGGGAATATTCTCAGCGGTGTGGTACTCTTGGTACAACAAAGATTCTATCGTCTGTGCCAGTCAGTATAACGCTGAAAGTACCTCCCGACCAGATCACGTCAACCTCTGCCTCTCCTACAACTCCTTCACAGATCCTGAGGACGGAGAGGTCAAGAACATCATGTTCTATCGGTGGCTACCAGTTTCCATTTTGATACTTGGTTTCGTCTATTACCTTCCCAGGAAAATATCAAAGAATTTGGATAACCCAAGAACTGCACGACTCTTGGAATTGGCAGCTGCTAACCAGGGTGATTTCAAGGAAGTTAGTGAGAAGAAACTTGTCAACGTGATCGTCAACCACTTCGAAGAGAATCAGAGGCTTCACGATGGTCTCTTCTACAGATACTTCATCTGCAACGTCATTGCTTTAACTCTGAACATTTTCACTATTTTCACTTTGAACTTCTTCATGCAAGGGAGGTTCTTGGGCTATGGAGTCATCAATATTCTGTCTCTGTACCGTGACCTGGTCAGGTTCACCGATGCAATCTCTCGTACTTTCCCGCCATTCACCATCTGCCATATAACACCGATGATGCAATTGACATCAGCCAGAACTGAGGTGTACGGTTGCCATCTAACCCACATGGAGTTGTACGAGAAGATCTTCTTCTTCTTCTGGTGGTGACCGATGTTCCTTCTGGTCACTACCATCGTCTACATCGTCTTCCTGACTTTCCTCGTCGCATTTCCTTCTTTTAGAGTCTTCCTTCTAAGATTTTCAAAGATTGACCAAGCTAGGAAAGAGGATCTCAAAGTCAGAGTCGTGTTGCGGAGACTGCTGGAGAAGTGTAGCTATTGAGACGTCTACCTCCTGTACAGACTGAAACAGCACACCAGCTCTCGAATGCTCTGGCAGTATGTGTCTACCATGGAGCCAAAAATGGTGGGACTGGAAGACGAGGAAAACAATTCAGAGTCTTCCGCTTTATCTGTGTAGATTTTAAAGATGTACTCTGTTACTTATTCAATTTTCATTATTAAATTTGGTTGGTTGATATTAGGTGTTTGAATGTTATGTCCTTTTTTCTACTTTTTTAAGAATGTTTGTCTCATCTAGGTTCTAAGGTATTAAGTTCTGTTCTTTTAGTATTAGGTGTCTAAGTGTGATGTACTGTTTTCTTCTTTTTAATTATGTTTTCCATTTTTCGTACTAGGTTGGTACAGTTTCAAATTACAAACAATCTTTACTCTTATGGTCATAATGTTTGTTATTGGTTAATATTGACCACAGTCCATTTAGTGAGTTGGTCAATAAGTAGCTAATAGTATGACGTCACGAAATTATAAATTTTTAACTAACTTTTCTAACTAAAATTGGAGTAAGTTGGTAATTCGTGAATATTTTTAGGCTTTATTTTATTGACAACATTTTAGGTCTTAATTTCAATTTTGTATTTAATTAGGATGACAACTTGTTTCTTTATTATTAATTTGACATTTAATAGCATTATTATCAATGTCTAGAATTCATGATTATTTCATTTGTGTATTTCAAGTATTATGTTGGGAATTATTAATATTAATTTTAGCAACTTTTTATGGGTATTTATTCCCATAGTTTCTTATTTCTTTTCTAATTTAACTAATTATTTAGTATAATAACGTCAGTGGTATGGCCTTTGTTTCAGACGTTAAACACTCTACTAAATCACATCAAACTAATTATGTACATCAACCTCTTGGATAGTGACTTTCTCGGTTTTATTCTACCGACTGTGGCCTCACAACAGTTTAACAGTTTTGTCTTTTTGTAACACTCACAAAAATACCGATGTTTAGATTTAAATAATTAACTTAATTTCTCTTGTGATACTAAAATAATAATAATTTGTTGTTGAATTTATTCAGTTTTTTACCCATCCTAATTTCTTCTCATAATTTTAGTTCTAAAATTATTTATACAAATTAATGCCATGATTTTTTAATTAATTTTACGAATCTCTTAGAAAAGGCAAGCTCTATAAATTGTCTCTGATTGTTTTGACATTGATAATTTATGGTAATTTAACAAATAATTACTTATTAAATACAAAACGTATACATGTGAAACTGGAAATATTTACAAGTCACTCTGACTTCCACACTGAACCACCAGTCGTAGTGAAGAATGAAATTCAAACTGGAATAATATATCCTTTATATTTATAATACAAAATTCCAAGCAGCGTTAACAAAATTATTATTATGGTAAAAAAAATGAAAAAGACAATGCATAATCCATATTACAACATTTCGGGGCCCATGTGACGCCACCTTCTTCTCTTCCATTCACCACAGACAGCTTCAGGATAGAGCCCCTATTGTTTATGTTTCTTATCATTTTGCTGCAAACCCCATCAAATTTTATAGCATAGATTTAATTTTATATGCTTTTAAAGATTTTAATAATCAGAACACTTCAATAGCCGTTTGTCTTCCGACTTGCTAATTTTCAATCCAAAGTAAAAGAATGTACACCTTACGTTTTGGATTTTACTTAGGAAGGTATTAATCAATTCAATTTAAATCTTCATATATTAAGGTATAAAATATGATAAACTTATTGAAAGGTTTATAAACTTGGCGAAGAAACTTACAGCTTAAACTAGGACTGAACATGCAATTTTTGTTCATAAAATTCAAATTGAAACTCGAAAGAAAGAATGTAGTGTGCAATCTATTTCTACAGCGTTCTATTATGTAGTGTTGCACACAGAGTATTAACAAATCTAAAAGCATATAAATTGTCTTATACAGAACTGAATTTTATGCAGTTTGCATATAAATAATCCTAGACCTTAGTTCTATTATATTATGTAATAAACTCATATTTTCCGGAGCCTGAAGAGAACCTTCAAAGGTCATACAAATCTGGAATAAAATTGCATGTAGCCAATATATTTAAAAAAATAATACATATTTATTCATTTGAATTCCTTAATTTATAAATAGCAATAGTGTATACAATTTAAAAAATCCACGGAACCTCTTTTTCTACATTTAAAAAAATAAGGATGAAAAAAAAAGTTATTTTTTATCATACATTTCATTCAAAAACGTCTTACAATTTTAAAAAAGCTTATTTTTGCCTAATGTGTTGCTTTTCTAAATAATAATCATAATGAATAGTTAAAATAAATGTTTTAGTATATATTAATTCAAGCACTATTGAGTTTTTTTGGGTACATTTCACGGGTCTAGGACAAATACCCCCTCCGGACAAAATCCCCCTCCGGACAAATACTCCCTCCGGACAAATACCCCCTCCGGACAAATACCCCCTCCGGACAAATACCCCCTACGGACAAATACCCCCACCGGACAAATACTCCCTCCGGACAAATACCCCCTCCGGACAAATACCCCCTCCGGACAAATACCCCCTCCGGACAAATACCCCCTCCGGACAAATACCCCCTCCGGACAAATACCCCCTCCGGACAAATACCCCCTCCGGACAAATATCCCCTCCGGACAAATACCCCCTCCGGACAAAATCCCCCTTGGGTCTTTATATCAATTAAAGATAATCTCATAATTTTAAAGTTAGGAATTGTTATATAAACCGTTTAATAATTTAATTTTAATAATTTACTAATAAAGAATCATAGTTTAATTTGTTAATTTTTATTTAAAACTGTCTCATTGATTTTTCGGGTTAACTTTGATATAGTAATATAGTTAATTAATTCATGCCCATGTCTTACATAAGGAAATAAAAATGTAATTTGGCAATGTGTAATATATAA
Source organism: Caprella mutica (assembly GCA_947561585.1). Classification (NCBI taxonomy): domain Eukaryota; kingdom Metazoa; phylum Arthropoda; class Malacostraca; order Amphipoda; family Caprellidae; genus Caprella; species Caprella mutica. Next base: position 93,944 of record CANNZV010004357.1, on the reverse strand, counting down.
TTTGTCATATATTATTAATTACAATATAATAATAATTAAAGTGTCTATTGTACAATTAAGTATTTACAGCAACCTTTCTCTAAATAATTATAACGTTAATACCATCTAAACTAGTAGGTATACAGTACTGCAATCAAATTCAAAAAATATATATGAGTATCTGGAGTTAAAAATCAAAACATTTAAGATTCCTTGATAAAGTAATTGATACAGTCAAACGTAAAATAAAGGAAAGGCTTTTAAAATCTAGATTAAGTTCCTTGCAATGTTCCGCAAAAAATCTTCTAGGAAATATTTTTCATATAGGGCCGTAAACTTCTTTATTAACTTTTTTCTGAGTGGTTGAGGCTCATAACCAGAAGTATGTTGAGCCGCCCGGCAGTCCTGATATTTAATTTATGTTGTTTTAAGTAAGTCAAAGAATTTCCAAATATGTGGATGTGAACAACCACACAATGAGGAAAACCGTCAGTGCCAAGCTTCGACGATGTTATTAGTTCGAGGAAAATGGTCACTAGTTTACAGTGGGTGTTCACAAAGATACTTGGAATGTTGGAGGCCGACGTGTTTTACGATATTGCCTCCCAATATAAACATCCTCAAAATAATTCAATATCTGAACTCCTCCTTCTGGCATTATAGATCAGATAACGTGTAAAACACAGTTTCAATATCGTCAGGATACTTTGATACTTTGTTTGCAAACAATATGTCATCTAAACTTATTAAAATCTGTTTGTCTGAATCCAGAGGGGGATTTTGTCCGGAGAGGGATTTTATCAGGAGGAGGCTTTTGTTCGGAGGGGGATTTTGTCCGAAGGGGGCTTTTGTCCGGAGGGAGATTTTGTCCGGAGGGGGCTTTTGTCCAGAGGGGAATTTTGTCCGGAGGGGGCTTTTGTCCGGAGGGGACTTTTGTTCGGATGGGGCTTTTGTCTGGAGGGGGCTTTTGTCCGGAGGGGAATTTTGTTCGGATGGGGCTCTTGTCTGGAGGGGACTTTTGTTCGGAGGGGGCTTTTGTCAGAAGGGGAATTTTGTCATGTTCCCACATTTCACATAACAGCTTGGTCAATTTATAGATTTCATGGTCGGTAAACGATACCTGGACGATATATTGAACTTATGTACCTTGGTCGATAAATCGATACACTTCAAAAAATACATGATCTCAAAAAATGATGTTTAGTTCCAAAACCAATATAGCTAGCGACTTCCAGTTTGCAAATAAAAAAAGTACAAATCAATGGTAACACTCGAGTCTATTTATTATTGTAGTGAGAGTACGTGTTTTCATTTAAATTGGAAATTAGGAGAAGGTGAGTTATTTGGTCGATGATGCGATTCTTACCCTAGTTGAAAAAAAACATGTTTGAATTATTTGAAACAGCTTTGAACTTTTTAAAACATGTTTGTACTTTTTGAAACCTGTTTGAACTTTTTGAAACATGTTTAAACTTTTTGAAACATGTTTAAAATTTTTAAAACATGTTTGAGCTTTTTAAAATACGTGCTAATCTTACCCCTAGCCTAACAATTTCTAATTCCTTATTTAACCTATCTTCTACATCTCCCCCTCTATTCCTTAACCTAGCTCTATACTCCTTCCTACCTACTACCTCATTCCTACTCTCTACCCACCTACCTCATTCCCTCATCATTATTTCTATTTCCCCCTCTCTACCTATGGTCCTTGGATTTATTACCTTCCCATCCCTCCTACCACATACCTCATCAGCTACTTCTATCAATAATTTCCTAATCTTATCCCATTCCATTTCCCCTAAATCCCCGTCTTCCAAATCTACCTCACTAAACTTTTCCCCGTCCTTCTCCTAACCTCCCTATCTTCCCCTTATCCTCCAACACCTTCCACTTAAAGTTAGGAACTCTTAATCTTCTACCTCCTACCTCCCTCCATCTCTTACCCCCATACCTTTTCACCAATTTATTATGCCTTTTGTCAGAGAAAGTATTTTCTCTGACTGTTCCTACACTCCTAACTAACCTATATGCTTATCTATTCCCTTAACCATGAACCCACCTAACTCATACCACCTCCTATACACATTACTAAACCAAGTCTCCCTATTCCTATGTGGCATGAAACTATTTACCCACGCTAACCCCTGTTCCTCACACCAATTAACTAAATCTTCCCCGCTATACTCCCTGGCCCTATCCCAAACTTCCCACTCTCCCCCTTCTCTGCCTATTTAACCCTACATTAACAATTAAATCCCCTCCTATCACTAAACCTGAGTTTCTAAATCTATTCTATATCTATCCGTTCTCTCTAAATTGCTATCCCAAATAGGCTGATAAGCAGTTACTAATCTAAGGCCCTGCAGGATGACTGCTGTGGGGCAACGACAAAAGCCCACACGACAAAAGCCCTAGCGACTAAAGCCCATACGTCAAAAGCCCACACCGACAAAAGCCCACACCGACAAAAGCCCACACCGACAAAAGCCCACACAGACAAAAGCCCACACAGACAAAAGCCCACACCGACAAAAGCCCACACCGACAGAAGCCCACACCGACAAAAGCCCACACCGACAAAAGCCCACTCCGACAAAAGCCCACACCGACGAAAACAAAATTAGTATTCCTGCAATATAAATAATCCATTTATCTAAAGTTGAACGAATAATAATTTTACAGTTTTCTTTCTAAGGAATCATTGTAAATTTGTGTTATACACCAAATTAGGGCGCTACTTAATTTTAAATCACTTTAATTTATGTACTAAATTTTAGCATATACTACTGGAACATTTAGTCAGACGTAAGGTAACCAGCAGACATCTTGTTCAGTTGTCATGTAGGATTACTGATCGAAAGGTCATACATTAGCCTCTTTAGACTTTGCTAGCAATAGTCTTATATCCTATAGCCAAGTTCTTCGTAAATAATTTATTTGGCTACAATTACGAATGCCCCTTATGCATGTTTGATTAGTCAATTAGTAAGGTTGTTGATGTTCTAAGTACAGATTTTATTCTAATTTTTCATCAAACCGTGGAGCAATAGTTAACTGAAACGTTTTGTAGTTCCTTATTTGTATATTGTATTTAACTTGTTCCAGGAAAGCAACGACAACCTACAATTTATTTATATTTACTCGCTGTTGTATATTCGGGGGTATATACTTTATGTTAACTCAATCAATCACCTAATTATTACTTCATTTCAAATACTTTTCTTTTCACCTAATTGCTTTAAGTATTTTCAACAATCAAATTCTTCCACTTATTTTGGTAGCGTGGTTATTGATTAGTGCCGAACGGCCATTTAAAAAACATGAGTTCGTCTTATTCGAAAATAAGATTAGAATTCAATAAGTTGCAATTAATTTCTGAATTACAAGGATAAGGAAACGCATAATAAACTTAATGTTATAATGAACTAAGTAAGCACATAAAAATACAAATGGATAATGGCATTTACCTTCATGAACAAATGAGTAAACATTGCAGAAGATAGTTATTTCTAAAGACCTTAAATATGAAATACTACAATTAAAATCAATAACCTGAATACGATTACAATAATAATAAGTAGGGAAGGCTTAACTCAATATACTTTACACGACACATTTGAGGGGTTTGGGTTGCTTGCAAGGGGTACAGCTTCCAGTTTCAGCACTTAGGAAATCTTCTTCTTAAAACCAGAGACTATTCAAACACTTGTTAAATATCTCCCAACTCTATGACGACTGGCTACAGGCCTAAGCTTGCCTATCGGAACTATCAAGTCCGATCTCTGCTGAATCCCTCTCTGAACTACCTTTCTCTTAATCTCCTACGACCCTCTAAGTTCCAAATCCAACCCACAAGATATAGTTCTAACTCTCAATTGGTCAACTCAAAGGAGAGTAATAATCTTAACCCCACCAACTGACCAATGGACTTTCTGTGTTTCGCCCAAAAGGCGGTCCTTATACCAACTTAACATCTTGAAACTATACTCTCAAATATGTATGCGAACCCATTACCCTTGACGGTTTCAATCAATCGCCGAACCACAGGAACCAAAATACTATTTCGTAGCCCGGAAACTTAAAACCAAAACCTATTTCAAATGCCATTAAATCCTACTGAGTTGGTATTTCTAACTCTTGAGAACCCTCCTAACAAGTGAACTAGAGCACATCTGCGTAGACTATGTGGTTTCCCTATGTCTGTTTACAAAATAATTTCAGTTCACTTTACAGCCCAATTAACTTTCTACTGAATTTGGTAGTCACCCTTAACTACAAGACCTGATAAATAATGACATATCCAGAAGTCACCACTAAATATTATACACTGTTTTCGGTACACGGAAAACTGCCAGGCGGAAAACTGCCAGGCGGAAGACTGCCAGGCGGAAAACTGCCGAAGCGGAAAACTGCCAGTCGGAAAACTGCCAGGCGGAAAGCTGCCAGTCATTTACTGGCATTTTAAAGACTTTCATCAATAATAACATTTTAATTTATAATTAAACGTTAAGGAGTTAAGGAACATTCATTTTTACTTAGTATACAAAACAAAAATAATAGTTAAATGTAGACAATCTATTAGAAAAATATATAAATATTAAAGATACATATATATGAAATATTATATAGAAATTAAAAACTAAAATCTTTCTTAGAAAAGGTTTTAAATTCCAAGATAAGAAACAAAGAAATATTAGTATTAGGGAGAGAGTACAATTTCTTTGTTTACACAACGCATCTTTAAATTATCAGTTCATAACGCGCTAACTGTCTATTTTTTTTTTATATAATTTGAGAATTGAACAAGCCTTCAAGCTTAATATTCGCTTGAACTCATTATAAAAAAACTTCGATCTATGTTTGTGAAATATTTAGAATTTGCAACACAACATCTATGATTATTAAACTGCTATTACCTACCAATAGTACCTAAATCTCTGACAATTTCACTCGATCGAATTGGATTGTACATTAATTAATAATACTTGTTACATATAAAAAAATATTGTAAACATGAAGGAGTTGTGCTATTGACATGGAGAATAAAAATGTAAATATAATAAATATTGAACATACATATATGTTGATTTAACATACGCTTAATTTATTGTATAATTTAAGATTAATTAATTATAAGAATATCTAATTAGCTATTAATCACAAATCAGTACGCGGGGTTTAACGTTTGCTTTTGAACCGAAGGTTATATTGCTGACATTAATATAGGAAATTAAAAACAAGGGATATATACGTAACTTAACATGTTTTTTTAAATGTACGTGACATAGCAAATAAGTATAAAATGGTAATTGTTACTTCCTTATGTGTACTGAAGTTTAGTTTACTGTGTGTTTAATAAGGTAGCTTTATTGAAATATAATTTTCATTTGGATATTAAGTAATCCAATATCTATATTGTTATTACTGTAAAAATGAATGTCCCCTTAACCCCTTAACGAAGGGCTGACGCCGTTTTTTAATTAAAATGTTCTTTAAATGTGTTTATAACTAAATAATAAAAGTAAAAAATACATAAATTCCCATTAAGTGACTTGCAGTTTTCCGCCTGGCAGTTTTCCGCTTGGCAGTTTTCCGCCTGGCAGTTTTCCGGACACCCTGTTTTCATAGTCTAGTGTTTCAAAATTTAGTTCTGCGATAACAGCGCCCTAATTTGGGGCATAATACAAGTTTACAATGATTCCGTAGAAAGAAAACTGTTAAACTATTATCTTCCTTCGTTCCAACTTTACATATATGGATTACTTATATTGCAGGAATAATAATTTTATTTTCGTCGGTGTGGGCTTTTGTCG
>CANNZV010004357.1:42974-85282 GCA_947561585.1 Caprella mutica | reverse complement strand
CTACATTTTTCATCATTTTTAACTAATATTCCACAGAGTTCTATATAATAAACAATAAAATGAATAACTAATAGCATTTTAGGAATAAAGAAAATATTTAGAGGTTGTATAATTTTAAATAGATGCATCTAGGTACGAAATATTTGGAAAATGATTACCAATTAGAAAACAGATTAGGTTCCTAGATTTAATCATTTAAATAATAATACTATTTGTTTCGCTAATTTTCTAATATTTTAAATGAATTATAAAATAAACTAAATAAAAAAAATAAATGATATTATCAAATCCCTATAGGAAGTGATTTACATAATTCCATTTACATAAAAACAATTACCTCAATTAGGAATAACAATGAAATGGTTGCCATAATAAACCTTCATAATTATAATTTTGTCAGTTAAATTTTAATCGCATAATTTACATTATTACAAACAGAATAACGGTTAGAAAAGGATCTTTACCACATTTATGTTGCACTGTTTATCTTTTCGGAAAATAGTGTCGGCATAAAATAATTACAATAAAATAATTTATGAGCCAGCCTATCGTTTAAATCAGACTGAATTGAATATTTAATTAATTAATTTAGGTATTTTAACAGATTAATTATTATTATTTATTTGAAATTAATCAATTTTTTAGATTAAAATAATTAAATAAATAGATAGACGAAATCTTTTGATTAATTTCACTTTAATCTAAAATTATAAAGATAGATTAAAATTTCAAATTAAGGCCTTATACCGAAACATAAACAATAGTTTTTCCGTCAAATTGTTCACTACTAAAAATTAATACTATAGAATTTAGTAAAAATCAATATCCATACTTTCGTTGGGAAAAGGAGTTTGCAAATTTATTATTAATACAACAAACTCATCCATGGATTGAATTTACTCGTGCCATAGAATTCATCAATTTTTTTCAGATATGTTTTATGTCAACTTTTTTTTTATTATCAATCTATAAAAAGTGCAATATTAATTAATAACTTATAAAATTCCCCACATCGATGCACAATGATTATTAATTATCGCAGGTATGTGTAACCTAGGTCTAAGGTAGGTAAGTAAAGTAAGTAAGTATACATATCAGTACCATATGTAACACGCATCAGAACCATATGTAACACACATCAGTACCATGTGTAAACAAACACATAAGTAAATGGAACATCGGTTGTTGAACAGTGTTCCTCCAGTACCGTGAAAACGAAATGGATAAACCCAATCAAGTGATTTTTCAAGTAGTAGCTAGCCTCCATAACCACGTGTCTCTTTGCAGGGATGTAAAATTCTCACCAAAGAAATGAACAGCATCACATAAACTGAGTGAAAATTTTATTGTGAAGTAATCATTACATCAAAAGTATGCATAATATATTCTTCTTTAGATGTATTATATGTTTGAACTAATCATTTAATTCTTTAAAAGTTAAGCTATGAAAGGAAATTGAGGTCTCAATATTATTGTTAAAGAAAATTTCAATTTGACTGATAAAAATGCAGTGATTGTATTTAATTAATTTAACGTTTACTTTCAAAATATTTCGTACTTTCTAGGCGTTTGGAGGAAATGAATTTCTCAGCTGATAATTCATATCAATAATTATTAATTAAATGTTGTTAAATTAGTGGTAAACGCTAAAAATAATATGATCAGCATAGGCGATAAATAATATAATTGCTACCCTCAAATTACATTTTCTATTTTAAACACGTTATAGAAAAATAGTTTTGACCTATGACTGAAAAAAAAGTTTGAGTGGGTATCCCTCAGTTTAGCAGCAATAATTCAACTTAATCATATGTTTCTAAATATTACTCGAAATAAATAGGAGAATTGATACTTTCTTTAATTATAGCTGTATTTTTTTATAAGGTGATCAATGAAAGAAATGAAATTAAGAGTAACAATAATAATTAATATATTAATATTTAATACATTCACCAGCAATTTAACAATATTCAGATGATACTAAATATTGTGAATAATGAAAAAAATAATTTAGTCCCTTCATATGAATAGTAAGCAATAAATATTTGGAGAATTTAAATATAATGACTATTTATCAGTCTTATCTAAATTAAACAATAATAATGACAACCTAATTTCTTTTCATCGCTATCATTATCAATGGATTAAATTATTTCGTCAACAGAATTTACATTTAAAGAAGAATGTACCTATTATATGTATAAGAGAATTTTCTTTAGATTGCACTGACACTTTCATCCAGTTTATGAATTGCTGCTTATTTTTCTCGCGAGAATTTTACATTCCCTGCAATATGACCTCATGACGATGACCTAGCTACTACGTCAGCGATGTGCATCACAAATCACATTTATTAGTTTTAATTTTACTCAATAGGTAGGTAGTTTATTTAACATCTGCTTCAGAAATATGAAAAATATCGCTGAGGTCAAAGGGAAATTAAATAAATACAAGAAGCAGTCAGAAAAGAAAGTAAGTGGCTTCATGACCAAAATTACTTACAGAGCTAACAACTGTTGGTGAAAAGGTTCATGGATGCAGAAAAGCTACTAATTGAATGGCAGTCACTTACCAAGGAATGGGACCAAAAGGGATACAATCATCTCTTGAAATCTTCCAAAAGGAAAATGAAGAGGTGATAGTTATTAAACATTATTAAACTTAGCGCTAGAAGCTGCAAGAAGAGATTACAAAAATGATAAACATAGTAAAAAAAAATGAAAAAAATCGTAACCCAAATTCAGACCGGGGCATCCAACCTGAATATCTTTATATTCAGGTTGGATTTATATTGGCAGCAAATAACTGTTCGATTTGTATCTGTCACAATCATAACAGGTAAAAAAAGTAGTTACGATGGCCAGAATAAATATAAAAAAATTATTTATAGACAATAATAATTGCCGTACTTTCATTACGTAAAGATAACATACGAAGGTTAAATCCCCGACTGAATAAAACCTATAAAGGCAATTGATGTCTATAAAGGCTTCTTCGCACATATCAGGGATCCGTCTGCAACGTCTCCAGTCACTGATTTTTTTAACACTGAGAGGAGCCGGTACTGTACTGTGTGAACGTGTCCGTTGAAATGAAAGTAACGATATATTTTTTCACTGACACTGAATCACTGAGAGGAGACGGACCGGAGACGTCCCGGACGGATCACTGACATGTGTGAAGCAGCCTCAAATCCTATAATATCAATGGTAAAAATATATAAAAAAAACATCTACCGGCCTTATTATCATCATATGAGACCTGCAAATCGAGTTATTAATTTTCTTCAAAAGTGAATCGTCGCGGATTTGAAGATACCATAATTAATTTTGCAGTCAGTAGGAACTATGCACGAAATATGTGGAGACTAGAAAACAGAACTATATGAATTGAATAGATTTGAATTGTTTAATTTATGTATGTTGAGTAGACTATGGAAAAGTAAAATTTCAATAATGCATATTTTTTAATGTTATTATAAATAAATCGCATTATAAGTTATATTACTTATATAACAAACTGGAAGAGTTGTGTAAAATCTAATTTTATGTCGCACTGTTTTTCTGTTTGGAAAAATAGGGCCGTTATGCACCTTCCTTTTTTAACTGTGTACTCTCTCGGAAATAGTTGGTGAATAAAATTATTATCTTTTCTAAATGTAGATGATTGAAACAATAACCTCACTTTACTTCTAAATACAGTGTAGACATGTGAATAAGCAACTAAATGAATTTCAAATAAAATTATAAAATTGCTTTAATATGTTTTCATTTCAGAGATCAGTAACACCAGCCCTCAGTTTATGAGTTGCTGTTCATTTTTCTCTCAAAAGAAGCTGAGGAAGTGAGTCTTTTGCCTACCGCCAAAATAGAAAAAAAAGTCACTCTCTCTCCTTTCGTTTGTTTATGCTTAGATAAATTCTATGATTTTCCTAGGCAAATTCTGCGTTATCGAACAATCCCTCATTTTCGATCACGTTAGAAAAAATGGTGGGCAGACGATTCGTCGACAGACGATTCGTCGACAGACGTTTCGTCGAGAGGACTTTTCGTCGACAGGACTTTTCGTCGACAAGACGTTTCGTCGACAAATTTTCATAAAGGGGATCACACTCTAATGTTTCAAAACATGTACTTAGACAGAATAATTTATCAAACGATCAAATTACAAAATAGAATTATGGTACGGAGGAAAACTATTCAATTTATTTCAATCGTTTTCCTACTTTAACACCAAACCAAAACTATTCAATAATAATAACAAATTATTTTAAAGTAATTTAATAATTTTGGGTTACGTTTGTAATTATAAAAAAATAAAACAATTTCCTCTCAATAATTTACGTTTCATCTAAACTATAATAAGAGCCCCGCGTCCGTCCGTGTGTCACAGTTTTACAAAGAGTTATGATAAACTACTCTAGAGAGAGGAAGTGTTGCAGCGATTGCAGGACGCTAAGGAAGACGTTGTAAAACCTTATTTTGTTTCAGTTATATCATTTCTCCATTAAACTGACGCTAGATTGCCAGTCACGTGACCCAAAAATAAGGATTTCAGCGTTTTGCACGACGCGATATTATTTTGGCCACTGACTCACCACTTGTACTTTTATTAGGAAACACATATTAAAAAGAAAACAAATCATTTGTGGTAGTATCATGACTACGGGCTACAATAATATTGACACTAATTATTTGAAAATTTAAATTCATATTTTGGCTTTTGAAAGATTTATCTGTTTAATCAGAATATTGGTACAATAATACATACTTGAATTCGAATATAATTTAGATTCAATAACAGGTACTGTACTATTAATTATATGATTCATATTATCGGATTTGTAATTGACAAGTCATTTCAATTGGTAAATGTCCAATGTTCGACTACTTCGGGTTTTCTGTAATTGAGTGGTAATCCTAGATTGAAAGTCAATATTTTATATAAAAAACTCGCCGTTGAATGTTTATCGATACTTAGGTTATTGTTATACCAAAAGGTGATTCTTTGAAACCAGTAGTTGACTTTGAAATACAAAAAGTTCAGAATTATCGTACGATATCCCATCTTCAAATTTGTGATCCTCCAAGAAATGTGTGAGCTTATTACATAATATTGTAGAACTAATAAATTATTATTAATATTCTTAAAGGGGCAGTAAACTTTATAAAAAAAAGTCATTTTTTCTAATAAAACGATTGCTTAGTAAGAATAAAGCATTCATGTAGAATTGTAATGTTCAATAATATCTAATAATGGAAATATATCAGCTTATATATAATTAATTTCTTAACAAATACTAACGGTGATGGCGCCACAATCAATGTCGCCATCTTGTAAACAAACAAATTGAGATAAGTTTTATCTAGATTCTAGCATAAGTGAAGAGATGGCTTTATTTTTAAAGTTATGCCTTCTTGTCTTGAATCTTTTAAGCTTGTCGCCCACCTGATCGGATCGGAAACGACGCGGAAGCTCACGAAGCCTCGGAACGGACACGACACGACGTTCGTACGCACACCAGTTCAGACGACTTCGGAAGAGAAACGATGCCGACATCACAATACTTATAAGAATATAACAATTAAAAGTTAAAATTTATCGATCATGACATCTATTTTATACGATAGGTATTTGATAAAAAAAATTCGGTAGCATCGTTGTTGTTTTTAATTTTCAGTTCGAAAATCTCAAAAATTTATTATCATACTAGATACTAGTGTACTTCTCCATTGAAATTAATGTTTTTTTCCCAAAAAAAATACAAAAAATATATGTTGAAAACAATATATATAAAAAGTATATGTTGGAATATATAAGCGAAAAAAAATTATTTACAAAAAATTAGTTAGAAATATATAAAAAAAATTATATAAAAAATTATGTATAAACAAAAATATGCAAGTAAAATTTATATAAATGAAATGTATGCAAATAAAATGTATGCAAAAAAAATGTATGCAAAAAAATGTATGTAAATGAAATGTATGCAAATAAAATTTATGCAAATAAAATGTATGTTTATTGAAATGTATGTAAATGAAATGTATGTAAATAAAATGTATGCAAATAAAATGTATGTAAATGAAATGTATGTAAATGAAATGTAATGAAATTGATGTAAATGAAATTTATGCAAATAAAATGTATGTTTATTGAAATGTATGTAAATGAAATGTATGTAAATAAAATGTATGTAAATAAAATGTATGTAAATGAAATGTATGTAAATGAAATGTATGTAAATGAAATGTATGTAAATGAAATGTATGTAAATGAAATGTATGTAAATGAAATGTATATAAATGATATTGATGTAAATGAAATTTATGTAAATGAAATTTATGTAAATGAAATGTATGTAAATGAAATGTATGTAAATGATATTGATGTAAATGAAATTTATGTAAATGAAATTTATGTAAATGAAATTTATGTAAATGAAATTCATGTAAATGAAATTCATGTAAATGAAATTCATGTTAATGAAATTCATGTAAATGAAATTCATGTAAATGAAATTCATGTAAATGAAATTGATTTAAATAAAATTGATGTAAATAAAGTTGATGTAAATAAAATTCATGTAAATAAAATTCTTGTAAATAAAATGTTATTCTTCTTAGTTATTTCAATAACTTTTCGTGATCTGATTTATAATCATTAAAGATAATTGAATTAAACTAATTGATTATGTATTAATATCAACGTATTCATCACGCAGTAGGATATTCACACCTATTCCAATATTCCATATCCATCACAGCCTTTCCAAACACTGTTCTGCGCATGCGCAATCTCTCGGACGCATCAGAACTGTCAGAAAAATATTCTTTCAAACATATCCGCGTCGTTTCCGTTCCGATCCGACGCGTCGTTTCGTTTCTGATCCGAGCAGGTGGGCGTTAGCACGTTCAAATGTATGGTTTAGATATTTGTCTGATGCTTCGTGTCCGTTCCGATGCGTCGTTTCCGATCAGGTGGGCGACAAGCTTTAATCATTTTAACGCAAAAAAAGGTTAAATACTGCATACATAAATAAATATGAAAACAACAAATATACTCACGTACATACTAATAAGTGGTAATACTTCCGCTAGGTGTCGCTAATTTTATTATATACTTTTTATATGAACATTTTAAAAATAAACGAGCATTCAAATATAACATAATTAAATATTCTGAATCGATTTAAAACAAATTTAGCAATTGTTTGATTTTAACTTTACTATCCCTTTAAAGTACTCGAAACGACACATTTATCTAAGCCAAGACGGCAAGATAGGCAGATGTGACACAAGACTACTTATAGACAAAGAATTAAATTTAAGAATGCTCTTTGTGTGTGGTTACAGTCATTTAGATTTCAATGATTTCATTATTTGATGCGATTTATATATATTTTAATTTTGTATTGCATATACAATTTTTAAAATTACTTTAAAATAAATTGATATAATTGAATAGTTTTGGTTTAGTATTAAAGTAGACAAACGATTGAAATTATTTAATAGTTTTTCTCCTTATCATTATTCTATTTCATAATTTGATCGTTTGATACATTATTCTGTTAATGTACATGTTTTGTAACATTAGAGTGTGTTAATATCCATTTGACAAAAATTTGTCGACGAAAAGTCTAGTCGACGAAAAGTCCTGTCGACGAAACGTCTTGTCGACGAAATGTCTGTCGACGAAACGTCTGTCGGCGGAAAGGCTGTCGACGAAACGTCTGTCAGCCGAAAAAATATATAATTATTTTACATATAAAAAAGTATACTCTGACCATCATCAATATTCTACTCGCAACTGCAATAATCTAGTTCTACCGTGATTATCTAAATCTTAATCCCAATTTTCTATAGATTATGTAGGTATTAAATTTTGGAATGAATTGCATGGTGATTTAAAGCAAGTCTCTTCTGTAGGTAGATTCAAAAGTAATCTTAAGAAGTCTATGTTGGAGAATTATAGCTAGTTTACTTGTTTCAATATTTTGTATATTTTGATTATTTTAAGCTTGTTCTTTTGATACCCTAGAACAGGGGTGAGTAAATGCAGCGTCGGTGCTCTTTTGGCACTCACAGCAGCACTTGTGCCCACGAGGGTAACGGTGCTTTATTTTCTTCCAAAGAAAATTTAGAATTTTTTAGCCCTGACTGCTTTATAAATTATAAGGATAATATAGAAGAGGATGATAAACTAATTGAAGAAGAGTGTATTTGTAATGACCATGATACTTTGACAATAATTTTATCCATTGATAAGATTTTTTTATTCATTGTTATTGTACTACCAGTGTTCAAAATTTTTACCTCTGGCTCTTTCTATCTAGATAAGTTAATTATATATTTTTCATACGTTTGTCTAGGGACACTCTAACACTGGTAAGAATTTGCGCAATCATTTTTAAGTCCCTCTTTTTATAAGATAGGTAGCCGTTGTCATTTATCCTGTGATATTACGAGTTACCTTCCTAATTATGCAAGATAATTAATTTTTGTTTTTATTATGAATTATTTTCACATGAAAAAATGTAATTAAATATCATTAATTAATTTCTTTTAATGCAAATGATAATTCTACTCCCAATATTATGTGCAAAATATGAACCATTTACGTACTTCTATAAAATCTACCACCTCATTCTAATTACTCAGAATCCTCTACAATTTAAAAAACGAAAAGAAAATGGTAAAGGCACTGAGATTCCATCTTTTATTTGGGCCATTATGTTTATTTATAGAAAACTATGATTGAACGTAGGAGACGCTTTCCCTGGTCTCCGTTCGTATTGTAAGGGAACATTTTGAATGAAAAGATGTGAATTTCAATTAAACTATCAATTAATAAATTAAAAGTTAATTATTTTTCTTAAACCATGAAACTGAGGAACAGTTCGAGGAGCAAGTAAGGATAACGGACTGGGTGGGTTATCTTATCTGTCTCCGTTATCTTTACTTGGTTATATTTTTAATATTTAAACAATAATTGGAATTAGAATAATATTTTGAAATCATACCATATTTTTATTCAAAGATTTTTTCTATTGAGCTAATGAAAACAAAAAGAATATTTGGTAGTTAACAGTATCACCGCGGGTGCAAAGAAAATACAACTAACTGTAAGATAAAATCTTGTCTAATACTCGTACACAATGTATAGAAATCGCATGAAAAATTAAATAAAATATATTGATACCAGTTCACAAAGGTTACGGGATTATTTCGTTCCCCTGTTTTCAGAAATGTGTGTTGTCAACCTTTAATTAACAATATTCATATAATAAATGGTTTATTAAATTATCAATACATAGAAATTGAAATATTTATTTATTAACTAATAAAATTCTCCCATAGATGCAGGTGTGTGGTTTTACTTTTCTGTGGATCACATATTACAGGGAATGTAAAAATTATCACCATAGATTGAACAGCATCACATAAACTGAGTGAAAGGATAACTCTGAACACATAATACTCTTCTTTGTATTATGTGTCTGAAGTAATCATTTAATTACACAAAAATAGATTAAATAAAAAGATAAAATGAAGTATTATTGTTAAAGGAATATTAATTATTGTTATTGTTAAAGAAAATCTCGATTTGACTGATAAAATTCAGTGATTATATTTAATTATTTGAACGTTTACTATCCAAATATTTCGTGTTTTCTACTCGTATAGATGAACTAAATTTCAAAGTTGATTATTTATATCATTAATTATTATATGAATATTGTTGAATTAGTGGTAAAATAAAAATAAATATAATTGTTTCCCTTAAATTAACGTTTTCTCTTTTAATCACATTATAGAAAAGTAGTTTAGAAGTATAACTGAAGAAAATAAAAAGTTTAAAAGGACGGCGTCACGGAAACGACAATTCAAATGAATCAAATATCCAAATATTAATTGAAATAATAAAGAAAAAATTATTAGTTTCCTCAGTTATAGCTGAAAAAATTTAATTCTATAACGTGATGAAAGAAAGAAACTTAAATCAAGGGTAACAATAATATTATAGTCTTTGCAGATCATAATGTAACTTTCACCAGCAATTTAACAACATTCAGATAATACAAAATGATGTGAATAGTGAACCGAAAATTAAGCTCCACCATTAGAATAAGAAACGAATTTATGCATAGTGAGCAACTTTTATGAATGATTATTTCCCATTTAGGATACTCTCACTCAGTTTATGGGTTGCTGTTCGTTTTTCTCGGAGAATTTTACATCCCCTGCGATGTGACGACCATGTACAACGACGACGCTATTTACTTACTGTTATTATTAGTGTATGTAAGTCAGTAATTTAGCGATTAGTCACAGTAAAAAAAATATTCATTATTTTTAATTTAATTCAATACAAAGTTTAACGTCTGCTTCAGAGTCAAAGACGACAAAAAGAAAATTAATAAAAAAGACTGGAGGAAACAGTCAAAAAGGAAAGTTGCTTGCTTCATGGCCAACGTTTCTCACCAACTGTCGGTGACAGGGGCTCATGAATGCCGAAAAGCTACTCCGTGAATACACTCACTTACCAAGGAATGCGCCGGAAAGGAACACAAGCACTAGTGGCTACACTCACGGATGGAAGAGGAAAAGATAGTAAAAGAAGCCTACGAGTCTACCTAACACAAAATCTAAGACCTCGTAGTTGAAGAGCACAAACAACCCTAGCGCTATCCTCTAAAACTGTAAGAAGCGTTAAAAAGAATCAAAGGTGATGATGATGAACATGGTGAAAATGAAAAATACGGAAATTCAGTTCCGAATTTAATTCATACATCCAATCTTGAATATCTTAAATTTTATATTAGCAGAAAATAACTGTTCAATTTGTCTGAGTCACAATCTTGGTTAGAACGGCCAGATTTCGCACGAAACAGGCTCAATAGACTTTAAGACTGTAATGACATCATAGTATTTGGAATATTCTTTAGCCACATTTAGAAGCCTCTTGCCCGCGTACAAACTCATGCGAATTCTCATGCATGTGCATTAAAAAAAATTGTTCCTGATCATGTTGTGCCAATTTTACAAAATTCTAGTATCCTATGGAGCAATTACTATGCAAGGTAGTGGACCCTGTCACAAGACAAAGGGGGTAATCAGTTGCCTTAGCGAGCAACAATTTGAATTATGGATTGGCCAACGCAAAGTCTTGACTTAAGTCTCATAGAAAATCTTTGGAAGACCTTAGGGGTGAAGTTTGTGATAAGAAATACCACAACACGGAGGAGAAATTGGTCGATAAAACTTCAGTGTAAGATTATCTAAAATTGATATCAAATGTTATTTAAAAGTTATTCGTCCTAGATGTGCTGCTGTCATCGAAAAAATAGGTTTATTTACTTAATACACATATATTTACTTATTAACTAAATGAATATATGTATTTTAATTGTTTTAGGCTTTTTTCAATAAAAAACACATTTGTTCTTTACTTTTGGACTCTGAAAAATTTTCTAAATAAGTTGTAATTATCATAATTTTTTACTTAACCTTTAAATCTGATTCAAATTTTTCCATGTTATTATGGAAGAGAACGTTTATCAGTTGGTAAAATTTCAGATTTGTAAAGCTAAGTAAGTCTAAAGATATAAAGTTTTGAAGTTTTGTCCCATTATAGTTTTCGAACAAATTTACCAAGTAAATAATTGACGTGTTATAAACGTTGTATTTTCCGAAGATAATTTTATAACAAAAATGTATGAACATATTGTAGATATGATTACAGAAATGTTATTGGTTGTTATTTAGTTATATCTTATTAAATTTAAAAAAAATATTGGAGTAAAGGGATAATAATAATTACTTAAATTGAAATTTAGTCAGTGTCCATAAAATTAATGGTCGTAGGGGAAGCTGTGGACCTCTTCACTTTTACGGTCCGAGAAAAAAGTTCAGACCGTAAAAGTAAATAAAAAAAGTTCGGACCGTAAAAGTAAATAAGAAAAATTCGGACCATAAAAGTAAATCAAAGAGTTTGATTTAAAAAGTAAAAAGATCCGAAGCTGTCAAAATAGCAATTATTTTTTGTGCTTCAAATTTCAATACTAAAAATAAAATATAATAAACATAATAGAATAATCCCTAGTCTCTTTGCTAAAGGAATTTGTAGATTAATTAGTTATCTTTATTGAAAACCCATATACTGATTTGTGTCAAATTTATATAACACAAATCAGAAAATGTCATTTTTATTCAAATTCACAAGGGCATTTAGAGAAATGTAAAATTCTCATCAGAGATGTAAACAGCAATACATAAACTGAGTGAGAGTAGTCATTTGAAATATTCATTTATATCAGAAAAACTATGAAAGCATGATATATTTATTCTTCTTTAGATATATTATGTGTAAGAAGTAATCTTTTACCCAGTTCCGTTATCTTTACTCGCTCCTTCAACTTTTCCTCAGTTTCGTTTGTTTAAATTATATAATATTTATTCAAATTTAATTGATTTATTGAAAATAATTATATATATTTTATTCTTGGAAAATTAGAAATCGTTCGATAGCTCAGAATTTATCCTACCTAGAAAAATCAGAGAATTATATTTTATGAACGAACAAACAACGACAGAGAGTGTTTTTCTTTCTTATTTTGTTAGGTAGTCAAGACTCCACAGAATCTTTTGAGAGAGAAATGAACAGCAACTCATAAACTGAATGTTGGTGTTTATTGATGACCAAAGTGGTAAATATTATATTAATTTTATTTTCAATTTCTTTGGTTGTTTCCTCACCATATATACACTGTAAATGGAAGTAAATAAAAGTTGTAGTTTCAATTTAGAAAAGATAAATAATTTTATTCACCAAATAAAATAAAAAATAATAAAATACCATTTCCAAGTACAGTTGAAGAAGGGTGCATAACGGCCCTTTTTTTCCAAACAGAAAAACGGTGAGACATAAAATTAGCTTTTATACATTGTTGCAGTTTGTTAAAACTAAAATGCGATTTAGTTTTGACTGACAAAATAATAAGATACCATCGTTAAGATAATCTCTTTGTACCCTTAGGATTATTATTGAATATAGGGACTAGCAATCTAATATGCTGTATTTTTTTTTTTTTAAAGAAGCAAACCTTCTTTAAATAATTAAAAAAATTGTACACCAATTCGAAAATAAGCCTAAAACTGAATGATCTCTTGTCTTAGTTTATGGTCCTCAGTGAAGGTACGTTTTGCATGCAGCTATTGTTGCGATCATCGCTCAGCTATAGAAATACATTGAACTAATTAATTCTCGGTGATAATCGCTCGTTGCAAAACAGCCCCAAAGGAATAGCATTATGCTAGCACTGAGCGATGATCGCTGAGCGGTTATCGCAACAATCGCTACATGCATAACAACCACATAGCTCTCTACATTTTCCCCTCTTTTAGATTATGAATGGACAATTAATTCTGAAGAGATGATTTGCATATAATCTAATTAAATTTGAAAGTCGAGTGCCTAATCTGAAACCCCAGAAATGATATTTACAACAACTTCACAGTGGACAAAAAAAAAAAAAATAAAATAAAATAAAACCCGGTGCAAAAAAACGCTAAAAAATAACCTAATTCATTTTTATTAATCTTCATTATTTTTTTAAATAAAAATACTATATGTTATAAATATAAACACTATAGCGTTTTCGTCATATTTTTGGTGAAAATGTAATCATTATTGCAATGAATAATGTTAAACATATTAAATAAAAATGAGTTATATTCGTTATATCGACCGGGGTTTTTTTTTTTTTTGCTTGAGAGGTGTTTGTCTGGGGGGGGGGTATTTTGCACGGGTGGTTTTCGACCGCAAGGTTTTTTGCACGGGAGTTTTTGTCCTGGAATCCTGAATAAAATCCCTACTCCTGTTGTAAAATAAGTTTGATAAAAAACTCTCTTACTTAGTTAGGAATGGGTTTAATGAACTGTAGCATAAAATTCATTAAATATTTTCTTCTTCAGACATGTCTTTTGTCAAACTGTAGAGTTTAGAGTTTAGTTATTACAATGTTCATTCAATATTGATAATAGTGTATCATATATATTATTAATCTATAAAGAAATTGGAATGTTAAACCTAACACTTCTTTCACAACCAACCCTCTTTGACGTACAAATGCACCAAGGCTTATTTATAGACTATTATTATACTACTACAGTGTATATAAAAATCTTGCAATGCGCATGGTTAATTAATATAATAATATCATCATCGCAGACTATCAACGATTTATTTTATAAGTTATCATCATCCATCCCCCCCCCCCCTCCCTCTTCCCCGCATGTGGCTTATTTTGCAGGGAATGTAAAATTCTCACCAGAGAATTGAACAGCAATGCATAAACTGAGTGAGAGTTTCTAATGTGAAGTAAACATTTATATCAAAAGTAACTATGTCTGCATAATGTATTATTTATTAAATGTATAACATATTTGAACTAATCATTTAATCCCTTAATTATAAAGTGATAGAATGATATTAAGGTCTCAATATTAAAGAAAATTTCGATTTGCAGTTAGTTATAATAATGGCAACCTAATTTCCTATGATCCCTACATCATTATTGACTAATTACATTATTTTGTCGAACAATATACATTTAAAGAAGAATATTTTAAGTATACATAGCATTGTTATAAATAATTAATTACTTCCCATTTAGGTACTCTCACTCAGTTTATGAGTTGCTGTTCATTTTTCTCGCGAGAATTTTACTGTGATGTGACTTTTATACACAAACCACGCTACTAGCGCCTAAGCGATTATAAAGTATTTATTATATTTAATATTTATTCGATAGAAAGTTTAACGTCTGCTTCAGAGTCAAAGACCACTGGTGTCAAAAAGAAAATCAAATACAAGGGACAGGAAGAAGCAGTAAGAAATGAAAGTAAGTTACACCTACTGTCGGTGACAATCTCATGGGTGCAGAAAAGCTACTCCATGAATCATATAAGAAAAAACGATATATAAATTATTATTATTATACACAGTGCTATTAAATTCTGCAAACTCGGCACTTACCAAGGAATGTGATGAAAAGGATGATTGATTAACAAGTGGCTGTACTCACGGATGGAAGAGGAGAGTTTACCCAAGCTAGCACTATCCTCTAAAACTGCGAGTAGCGTTAAAAAAAATGATAAGTATGGTTAAGAATGTCGCCGCCAGACAATTCGCCTGACGCTAAAAATTCGTCTGAAGCAAAAAATTTAATAGTTGATTTATAACACTTACTCTATTATACTACTACTTTAGATTATATGTTATTTAAAAAATAAACACAATTTATTATTTTTATTGATAAATGATGTATAAGCTACGCTGCAAGATATAAATCAGGCGGCGAGTAAATTGTGCTGGCGGCGAATTGTCCTAGCGGTGAATTGTCCCCAATTCTCATAGGAAGTGAAGTGGCTTGTATAATTCATTTCTATGAAAAGCAATTGACTTAATTAATGAAATATATTAACGATGAAATGTTGTGCATAATAAACCCTTATTATTATTTATTCAGTTCAACCTTAATGATTTACATCACATTATTATAACAAACTAAATAAGTGAAAGAACATTAAGTGTTAACCACTGCGTTTATGTCGCGCTGTTTTTCTGTTCAGAAAAATAGAACCGCTATGCACCTTTCTGGACTCGATCGGAAAAATAGTATTTCTTGGTGAATTAAAATTATCTTTCTTCCTAAATATAGATTGAAACAATCACCTATTTAAGTTATATACTTTTACTTAATATAGTTTACAGTGCTGAATGTGAGCAAGCAGCAATAGAACTTGAAAATAGTATTAATTTGATATTTTTTACTTTGTTCACACATACTCAAGTTATGAATTGCTGTTCACTTCTCTCTCAAAAATGCTGAGGAGTCTTGACTACTTAAAATGGTGACCGGAAAGTAGCCCTCAGGAAAAATGACCACAAGGAAAATTGCCCACAAGTATAACAAGCCCACAAGGAAAAACAGCCAACAACTACATAATATTTACATTACAGAAAAACATACAGGTGTTTTAAATAAGGGCAAACGTTTACAAATAATCAATTAGTTTTCTATGTCTTGCCCTATGGTCACATTTCGAAAGTCTTCATCGCTAAGGTTAATTGTAATACTTGTTGAAATTAAATTTTAGAGTATATAAATTTGAAAATCCTCCGTGATTTTTATTTTACCCTTTCAATCATATTTTGCCTCAAGAGAATGGAGTTGGCTTCCCTTGGATCCCGAACTGTTGTAATTTGGATCGTGTAGCGTCTTTTTTCATACTCATAATTTTTAACGCTACTTGCAGTTTTAGAGAATAGCGTTAGGGTTATGCTCTTCAACTACGAGGTCTTAGATTTTGTGTTAGGTAGACTCGTAAGCTTCATTTACTATCACCTCTTCATTTTCCTCTTCCATCCGTGAGTGCAGCCACCGGTGCTTGTGTCCCTTTTCGTCACATTCCTTGGTAAGTGACTGTATTCACGGAGTAGCTTTTCTGCATCAATTAGCTTGTCACCGACGGTGGAAGGTGATTGTGTTCATGGAGGTACTTTCCTTTCTGACTGCTTCTTTCAGTCCCTTGTATTTAATTTATTTTGACGTCGGCGATGAAGTCAAAATGGCTGAAAACTGACGTTAAACCCCTACTAAAATAAATAAATTATATTTAGAATATTTTAAACGGGAATAGTTGGTAATTATTAAATATAATTTTACATACTATTTTGAACCCATTTGGCTCCATAATACTAAAGCAAAATTAGTAATTCAATTAATTATTATTTATTGTTGGCTTCTTTCCCGGAACCAGAAAAATATATATATATAAACAGTGCAGGTCAAAAGAGTTTGCAACCTTGATTTCTTTCAGTTTAAGGCCCTTCTTCTAAATATATTTTCGTATCACGTCATTTTCTACTCTTAGTTCAGTCTTTTACAATTAGAGTTATGCACTTATACTATTTTTCTTAACTAATTATACTCCTTAATTCAGAATTTTGTTATTTTAAGGTGAGCTAAAAGTGTTTGCACTTTTTACAAATTATTCAAGCGAAAGATCTAGAATTGTAAAGCTGTTAATGGAGGAAAAATCCACATTGGAAATATTCAAAATAATCAAACGAGATCATCGTACAGTGAAGAGGTTTTTCAATGAGGGTAAAGTGGAACGGCAACCTCACAAACAAGGTCAACCGAAGGTCACAAATAACAGAGATTTGAGAAACATCAAAAGAGCTCTGTATCAGAACCCACACTGCACAAGTAAGGAAATTTTTGATGCAGCAGGAATGGCGGAAGTGTCCATAAGTACCCGTAATCGCATAATCAGTAGCATGGCAGGTCAGAGGTCACCAGCTGTTTGCCCTCCTTTAAGTGCTGTAAATTGCAAGAAAAGACTCTCCTGGGCAATTACGTAAATGAAAACAAATTTCCTAACCGTTATTTGGACAGATGAAGCACGAGCAACACTTTACTACCCTAATGGTTAGATCCGAGAGTGGTTCCTGAAGGAGGCAAGTCCACGTCTGCGTTTGAATCGGCACTAGAGGGTGGCAGCATCATGTTATGGTCTGGAATTAATATTAACAAATTGGTTGGACCTCTTCTTGTGCATTATAGTCTCAAAATAAACTTTAAGAACTATTGTGCATTACTGAGAGACAATTTTCTTTCCTGGTTTAATTCTTTATCGGATGACGTCCAAAAGAATATCATTTTTTCAGCAGGATAATGCTCCAAGTCATGCTTTTCATTACACTAAAATTTGGCTGGTAGAACAAGGCATCACTGGCAAGAAGCTCATGGATTTGCTCCCACAGAATCCTGACATTAACCCCAAACTGAATCTGTGGTCCACCACCAAGAGAAAAATTTATGTGGATGGAGGCCAATTTACAAACAAACAAGAGCTCTGGCAATGGTTTTTGGAAGTTTATTCTTAAATAACGTCTTTAGACTTTTTGGCATTTTTTTATTCGTAATGAGACGTTTTGCAAACACTTTTGGATCATCTAATTGAGTCAATTTCATTAAATAATGTTATTTTTGAAGCCTATTTATTTGAGTTCTTCACAGAGGAACAATGATTTACTCTAGAGATCACGATTCCATAAGAAAATTAGAATGAAATTAATATTGTTGGCAAAAAATACCGATTTTAGTAAATTGCAAACACTTTTGACCCGCACTGTATATACAGCTAACAATTTTACTAAAATTTAAAAGCTAAATGAAAATTATCATATCTTTTTCTCCTAAAACGATTGAAAATAAGAAAGAGTTCGATAACTCGAAATTTACCCAACCACTATTAAGTCTTCAACTTCCAAAATGAAAATTATAGCAAGAAATCATAAAGATTTTATTAAAAACAGTAATCATAAAATAAGTGATTATGTCTTACTATTTTATTATATTATTTATAATAAAGTATTTGGATTATAATAAATAAATGTTTAAAAAATAAAATTTCCTTATAATAAAATTGGCCCCAGTTTTAGCGACAACATGAAATTGATTTATGGCAAAAAAATGCATAACTACAATAAACTGAAATAAGAAAAGGGTAATTAGAAAAAACTCTTGTAAATACAATAAATATTTATTAGAACTCATAACATACAATAAATTATATTACGTAATACTAATAAAAAATTAAATTAATGGAATTTAAGGTTTTAACGTTTGTTTCGGAACCAAAGGCCATATTGCTGATGTCAGTATTCCCGAGAAGTATTTACAGATGTTTGACCTCATTACAAATTATATTGCATCTTTAAAAGCCTAACCCCCTTCATGACAAATAGGGTAAGTTCTTAATTATCGGTCAGTACTACATCTTCGGACATATAAGAAAAAACAATGTAAAAATTGTTATTATTACACAGTGCTATCTAATACTTCTGCAAACCCGGGTTTGCAGAAGTATTAGATAGCACTGTGTAATAATAAATATTTTTATATTGTTTTTTCTTATATGTCCGAAGATGTAGTACTGACCGATAATTAAGATCTTACCCTATTTCTTGTAAAATGTGCAACTACTTTTGGAAACTGTTATTGTTGCTTCAAATGCTCACTAAACAGTACATCTATAATGGTTCGTTTCCTGAAAGCAACATTATGCCTTATAGGTTTAAATTGTTAGTAGCTACAGTAATAAAAGAAATATATATCTTTCGAGTTATATAATCCACTGTTTGATGATCATTTGATTTCTATCCACCAAATGATATATTGTAATAAAAAGATACAGGTGACCAAACTTCTGAATCACTCTACCTGTACACTATGTTGAAAAATAAATCATTTCTGATATTTACGTCTATTACACAATTTTCATACTTTAACTACTTTATGTTCATAAATGAATAGATTGAAAAAATTAAATACAAAGGACTCAAAGATAAAGTCTGAAAGGAAAGTGATTCGATCCACAAACAAAGTCACCTACCACCTGTAGGCGACAAAGCTCTTGGATGTAGAAAAGCTACTTCACAGAATGAGACGAGAGTTTAAATTATGTATACCTCTTTCTATGATAACAAAAAATCACATTAAAACATAAAAATGTTATGATATAAAACTATAACCGTTATAGCGTCCTGTCGTTTACTAAGACCAGGAAGAACAGTGTTATAGTTATATCTTCAGACTGCCTTTACT
This sequence comes from Caprella mutica, assembly GCA_947561585.1. Lineage (NCBI taxonomy): Eukaryota > Metazoa > Arthropoda > Malacostraca > Amphipoda > Caprellidae > Caprella > Caprella mutica. Next base: position 65,601 of record CANNZV010004357.1, on the reverse strand, counting down.
GTGTGGGAAAAATCTACAGCAACATTTTCCTCAGTCTTTTCCTGGGGCTGAAAAAAGATGAGAAAATAATTAACAAAATAGAGAAAAAAATATTAGGACATGTTCCGAGTTAGCTATCAGACAGTTATGTAATTATCATCTAACTTTTATTACAATTCAATTAAAATTAAAGTTAAATAATAATTATATATATTTACTTACAAAAACGGTAAACTGTCCGATAACTCAGAACTGATGACCCTATATTTCACTAACAGAAATTCGATTTAATATAAAAAAAACTTGAATATATTATTAATTAGAATGCAATGTTTTTTAATGAACATGTACTAAAACTTGTCTCTCATTATTGACTCTTATTGTGACTATTTCACACAATCTTATAACTGTATAATATAAATTGAACATTTTCTTGTTGTTTTTAATGGAAAAATTTGGTATTATAAAAAAAAATCTTTTGGGTTATTTGTTCAAGCCAGAAAGCTTTTCTTCATTTGAAGAATAAATTTTAACAAACAGTCTTCACCTTCACTAGTAGGGTTGTATTTCCCCGCATCAGGGCTGCAACCCGTTGCTTGGATGCACTCTCAACCAATACGGTTACCCGGGGTAGGGTAATCACCCCACACGCAGTCGGGTAGATGAGGTAGGTGAGGGACTCCGAGTGATTGGAGAGAATGCGAAGCTTGCACTGGAAGAGAAACGTTAGTTAATTTAGAAAAAAAGGTATCGGGTAAGTTCAAAATTATCGAAATATTTCACACCCCCACACAACAGTTCAGAGACTGATTAAGATCACTTCTTGCCACAAATTCCCAATCCAATTTACAAAAGTTCCTTAGTCTTTTCTCACCTGCTGTATTCCCGTAAAGACGCATGCCTGACTCTGTTCCACACTGACACCACACTCCACACTGAGGGGCGTGTGGTTGGTGAGGGTGTAGGTTAGGGGGGTGGGGGTGTAGAGGCGAGAGTGAGAGGGTGAGGAGAGTGTCACCATCACTGAGCATGAGTCCACTCTGACGGAGGGGAGTGACACGCTCATGGAGACTGGAGGCGAATTGGAGTCACTCCTGAAAAAAGAGTGGAAATGCGAAAATGAAGAGAAGTTATTAGTGTGCCATATGCACTTGTAGGTACACAAGTGAATGGTATACTAGTTATTAGTGAGCCATATGCACTTGTAGGTACACAAGTGAATGGTATACTAGTTATTAGTGTGCCATATGCACTTGTACCCAAGTGAATGGTAATGGTATACTAGTTATTAAATTTATCTCTGTCTGAAAAGGACCCATGTAACTATTGACGGGCATTTGTATAGTAGCTAGTAGCGGCTTGCTTGTGATTGTTGATATTTTGATATGTTTAGTTCCTATAATAAATATTATCGTAATATTTTCAATAACTGATCAATAAAATTATCAGAGGCAATAAACAAAAAATGAATAAGATTTAATACGTCATTCACAGAATTAATAAAAAAATAAAATAAATACAGATAACTAAAAAACATTGAATGTCAATATAATTCATTAATTAGCTACATTAAGAGAATTAGAAGAGGTTATGCTTTAGGTACCTTTTCCAGTGCAGAAGGTAGTGTCCCAGCACCAGTTTGTCAGAGGATGGTTGGCTAGTGCTCACACTCACACAGTGACAGTCATCTGCCTCTTCTGACGCAGTTAGTGTCATTGCTGACACACAGTTCAGGGGGGAGGGGTGGAGAATGACGCTAGATGACTGCAAGAGGGGGGAGGGGTAATTAGGTTATAAATGATTAAATAGATCATTGAACAAATCGTCTTGAATATCTAGGATAAGTTACGAATTATCGGTCGAGTTCACATCTTCAGCCATATAAGAAAAAAAATATAATAATAATAATTTAATTTTAATTCTTACATAGCTAATAAACAGAAATTCAAGAAATTACAGAAATGAAAAATAAATAACAGAAATTCAAGAAAAATTTGAAAGAAATTGACAAATAAATAACAGAAATTCAAGAAAAATTTGGAAGAAATTGACAAATAAATAACAGAAATTTAAGAAAAATTTGGAAGAAATTGACAAATAAATAACAGAAATTCAAGAAAAATTTGAAAGAAATTGACAAATAAATAACAGAAATTCAAGAAAAATTTGAAAGAAATTGACAAATAAATAACAGAAATTTAAGAAAAATTTGGAAGAAATTGACAAATAAATAAGAGAAATTTAAAAAAATTTGGAAGAAATTGACAAATAAATAACAGAAATTCAAGAAAAATTTGGAAGAAATTGACAAATAAATAACAGAAATTCAAGAAAAATTTACAGAAATTGAAAAATAAATAACAGAAATTCAATTATTTTCCAGAAATTCCTGAAGAATTTAGCAACAGAATTTTGTTATGCAGAAGTCGGTAATTTTTCTTTCAGAAATTTAATTCTTAATTAGATGTGATGAAAAGAGAGCCTCGTTACTCACAGGTAATAGCTTGGACTGAGTGATTGTGATGGGGACGTGACTGAGGCACTTCAGTTTGGGGATGAGGAGGAAGTCTTCCCCAGCTGTGACTGAGCTGATGGGGGAAAATGAGAGACTTTCACACCCAATGTCAACCTGAGGGAATGAGAAAACAATGATTAGAGAGGGAAAGAGGATTTACCTGGGATAATAGAGGGGTAAATTTTAAGATTATAGGAGTAGAGTCTAGGATTATAGAGGGGACTAGGATTTTCCTAGGAATATAGGAGTAGAGTCTAGGATTATAGAGGGGACTAGGATTTTCCTAGGAATATAGGAGTAGAGTCTAGGATTATAGAGGGGACTAGGATTTTCCTAGGAATATAGAAGTAGAGTCTAGGATTATAGAGGGGACTAAGATTTTCCTAGGAATATAGGAGTAGAGTCTAGGATTATAGAGGGGACTAGGATTTTCCTAGGAATATAGGAGTAGAGTCTAGAATTATAGAGGGGACTAGGATTTTCCTAGGAATATAGGGGTAGAGTCTAGGATTATAGAGGGGACTAGGATTTTCCTAGGAATATAGGAGTAGAGTCTAGGATTATAGAGGGGACTAGGATTTTCCTAGGAATATAAAGGAGGAGTAGTCTATGATCAATCTACAGGTGTACCAACCTGCAAAGGTATCTTTGCCATAACTGACAATGTTTGCGTTAAACTACAGGGGCAGTTCACTTCAGAGGACTGTACTTTAATCACTGTGGAGTAGTTAACCTAGAAAGAGCAGGCAAAAAGTTATGACAAGAATTAATCTTTTAGCGACTTCAATAATACACACTTAATATCATAATTCAGATATTTTAAAAATGGTATAACTAGGTAGCTAAATCAGATTAAAAATTTCACAAATGAATTATCTATGCGAGGTAGCAACAAATATTGTGAAGAATATTAAAGGAATAAGCTATGTTATATCAGTAACTAAATAGCTACTTAATTATTCAAGGCACAAATCAAATAATATCAAAAATAAAGCAGTGAATTAGGGTAAATTACAAGTTATCAAACGGATCCACATTTCAGGACACTAAAGAAAAAAATATAATAGCTAACTATAATTGAAATTACATTTCCAAAGATGTGGAACCGTCCAATAACAACTCGGAACTTACCCTAGTCAGATTAAATCAAAGATGTTTTGCCGTTCATACCTTGAGAGTAAAATTCCTCTTGGTCTGCGTGAGAGCCTTTACGTAAATAACTTTAGAGACGGATCCCCCAGGGGCTAAATCCCCCACTATTATCCCCTCCAGGGCATTACTGGTAGTGACATCAGAGGCTGAGCACGACTCCACACAACTAGACAGCTGAGTGGTCTGCTCTAGGGCCTGAGAAGATGGTGGAGAGAGGCCCATGCCTAGTGTCAGGGCAGTGATGGCTCTTTCTTCTTGACTGGAAATGTTCACCTTCACTTCAAGCCACTCCCACACTAGAGCATTGGCGTCATAGTCAAGGGACACCTCTACTTTAGGCACTCTGCTTATTACATTCAGTTCAGTGATGGGGGTGACATGGGGTGTGGGGGATATGAACTCAGTCTGCACCTTTGGGGCACCAGTTGTAGTACCCGGGTAAGTCAGGGTTATGAGGGATGGAGAGCTAACGGAGGGGAGTAAAGAACAGCTGATACCGCTGATCTGAGGGAAAAGAAGAGGGGAAAAATGAGAATCAAGGCTTAAACACACTACCAGCAGCACGAGCGGAGCGTCATTAATGTTGTTTGGTTTTTGTATGCAGAGACGCTTGGCTGTTCACACTGCGAGCAGAGTGGCGCTCCAAAAAAAACCTACTATTAATAGCGCTCTTTTCCGCGCTGCTCGGCTTGTAGTGTGTATGTACACTAAAGGTTGCTTCACACATCACTTCATTTTTCACCGATAACCGTCCGGCATGTCACCACTCCGTCTCCGTCACTCTCCTCTCAGTTATTCGGTGTCGGTGAAAAATATATCGATACATTAATTTCAACGGACACATTCACACAGTACCGGCTCTCCACAGTGATAAAAAATCACTGACCGGTGACGTCCCGGACGGATATCGGTGATGTGTGAAGCAGCCTTAAAGAGGAATTATCACAGTTATATGAAAACAATTACCCTATCTATACTAATAATTTCACTCGTGTGTTTATTTATTTATTTGGCGTCAGCTTTTACTCGATGGGTATTAATCATGAAGAATGTAACTATGATACGCACGGGAATATATTGACTTGATATTTAAATTCCTCTGTTTTTATTCAATTTTTAAATTTATTTTATCTATAAAATAAATTAGACTATGCAGAAAATTTAATTTAAATTGAATTCATTAAAAGTAACCTAATACCAGTTAATAATTTGGTATTGATGATGAGCCGTTATTTTTTAACGGGAAAGTAGCTACACTAGTATGAAATATTTTTGCTATTTTCCCTATATGAGATTTAATTAATTTAATTTTTTAATCTACATGACTTGATTGATTAAAAGAAAATAGTGAGTAAATAATGGCACACCTTATATGTATTATTTTCTTCCCCCAAAGGTGGGGGTGTGAAGTGTGTCTTGAGGATGGTGGTTCCCCCAGACTGCAGAGTGAGAGGCTGTTCATCACAGGGAAGTGGCACAGGCTCACCACCCCCACTCACTGTCACCTTCACCCCCCCAATGGAAAGGGGGAAGGGAGAACTGTTCCTGAAAATGATAAAACGCCCCCATTACACATTGTTTTTTTTAATGTCCTCTATACAAAAAAATCGTTGAAGAAACCTCTGGTAACCATTTCAGTTGTTGGGAAAATGCTCACCTACAGTGAACAGTGACGTCACACTGGTCATAGGCAGGACAACTTTTCTGACAGAAGGACGCACTCATCTCCAGACAGCAGGACACTCCTGTCAGATCTACTGTCACTCTTTCTGTCAGGGCCTTAGCCCACAGATCTGACAGATCAGATGGTGCAGGTTTCTCGTGTTTGGAAACTGGTGGCAAACCCTGAAAAAAGATAAAGATAGAAATGATAATGATGGATCATTATAATGTACTTAAATGGTAATTAGCAAATAGGGTTATGACAATATATAAAACAACTATAATATAACAAACTTATTGATAATGGTAATTTATATTGAGATATAAATCCTGGTCTGATACCTAGATGCAACTCTATGGATAACATCAAATATCTAAGGCATCACATTTTAACAAAACTTTGGCATACATTTTACAGTGATTATTTTACATCTATTTTAAATATTACACACGTCTCACAATATCACAAATATGACAAAATTACGGATGAATTTTTTGGTTTATTATTATACATTGTGTTGTAAGCTCTGAAGTATTTTCTTTGGTGATGTACGGTTCTAGACTTATAATGCAATATAAATGCTGATACACCTGAGGTTAATTTCACAACTATTTATTAATTATCTGTTTGAAATGCGTATTGACCCACCGGTGGGTCAATACGCGGTTGACGTGTTACGAACACAGGTTCATCCTCACCTTGATTACATTAGCAATGCCTTCTTCATACACACGCCTCTTGACCTCCTCCCCTAACTTTATCTGTTTGCTGAGCATCTCCAGGGCCACTGCCATGTAGCCTGACAGGTCAGCTGTAAGGAAGGCACACTCCAGTGACAGCTCACTGCTAGCACCCACCAGACTCCACCAGTTTTCTGTACGGTACTGACTGCACACCAGCTGCAGCACACTGCGACATCAAGGGAACAACTTGTCAGAGAGATGGGCGAGGAGTAGAAACAATGTGCAAAAAATGGTGCATAAGAAAATATTAAAAAATAATTGAAATAAAAAAAATGAGATGGAGAAAATTATAGGAAAATAAGAATTTTGACAATTTAAAATAATATTGAGGAAATTATAAAAAAAACATTAATTTAGAAAAATAAAAAATAAAATGGAGGAAATTATAATAATCACAAATTTTGAAATAAAATAATATCAAGTTGCCAGATTTTGAAGCAACTACTTAGTTATGAAAGATGCAAGTCATCTTCACTACTTCCTCTCCATTTACCTCATATAATTACTCAATAGAATCGTCAAAACCTTCAATGTGAGAATCACCTTAATAGATACAATATACAGTAGAACTCCTCTATAGTGGATGTAGAGTCCTGAGTAAGAGAACTACCCCGTATAGTGAACAAATTTTTCTTCTGTCTGCCATGAAAAGTCATCAGTTATAGAAAACTAATGGCTATTCATGGGAGACAAAAGAAAATTTGTTCACTATACAGGGTGATTCTCTTACTTTGGACTCTACATTCATTATAGAGGAGTTCTACTGCAGCACTTACAGTGTGATGAACACAAAGCATTACACAGCAGAGAAAAGCATAGCTTCTAAAATTAGCATTTATAAAGCAATTTCAATGACACACTTCATATTAAGTAGCGAGATGTAAAATAGTACCTAGCTAACACTAATAGCGGAGTACTATTTTTACCCAAATATCGATGCTATAGCTAGTTAATAAATTAATTTAGTATAGGTTTAACATCTGCTTTGAAACCAAAGGCCATGTCGCTGACGTCAAAAGGAAATAAAATACAAGAAACTAGAAGAAGCAGTCAGAAAGTAAAGTGTCTCCATGAACAAAGTCACTTACCACCGTAGCTGATAATGCTCATGGATGCATAAAAACTACTCCGTGAATGCAGTCACTTACCAAGGAATGTCACAAAAAGGGACACAAGCACCGGTGGCTGCACTCACGGATGGAAGAGGGAAATGAAGAGGTGATAGTAAATGAAGCCTACGAGCCTACCGAACACAAAATTTAAGAGGAAAATGAAGAGGTGATACTAAATGAAGCCTACACAAAATTTAAGACCTCGTAGTTGAAGAGCATAACCCTAGCGCTATCCTCTAAAACTGAAAGTAGCGTTACAAAATTACAAACATGGTAAAAAAGAAAAAAGGCTATCCATAATCCAAATTATAACATTTTGAGGACCAAGTGACACCACCCCCCTTCTCTTCCATTCACCACAGACAGCTTTAGGATAGAGGCCTCATTAATTTTCTCCAACTATTTAATATTCTGAAATTAGTTAAATTACAGAATCGGAATCTAGTGGTAACTAAACTGATACCATCCTTATGTTAGCTACCAGCATCTTCATGTTCAAATACCAATAAATTAGTTCAAGATACATAGGTACAGTACGACATCAGAACAATATTACCGATACTGTTAATGAAATTATCTTAATAACTTACATCCTTAATAACTTAAATGGGTTTTCATACGTAATGTAGCTAGCTAACGTTTAAGTAACTAAATATGATCACAAGAACAATAAAAAAATTAGCAAACACTGATATCTATTACGCAAGATCATTTCACATTATTTTCATATCAAATAGATTATACAGTTTTAAGAAGAACATTAGCTTATCAGCCATCACAAAATTTTAAAATATATTAGCTACACAAGTAGCTACCGTGTTCCTCCAACAACACGATAAAGTGCATAAACTCCACAAACGATTTTAATTTGAGTAGGGGTTCAACATCTTCTTAAGCCACATCACTGACATCAAAAGGAAATGAAATACAAGGGACTTGAAGAAGCAGTCAGAAAGGAAAGAGGCATAAACTCCTCACACGAAATGCAAGATAGACACACTAAGGCAGTTTCCAAAGAGGCAGCAATGCATTCTCACCTTTCTGATGTCACTAAGACATATCTAACACTATCAACCATTTCTTCTTTTTTCTGTTCATTCATTTTATTGATCTGATCCCAAGAATAGACAGTCTAACAATCAATTGAAAATATAGGAAAATGACATGAATGTTCAAAAAATCGTCATAAATATATTTATCAAGGAGATAACATTTAAGTTAGTACTTCTTTCATTAATCATCATTTAACATTGTAGCCAAAATATCTTTTGAAAACTAATGAAATATTTCTTCTGGTGACTCAAGTGTAGACACGCACAGTGTTCGTACAGTGTTTGCAAGTGATGCGGTACAAAGAAAAGATTGACAGTCTGGACAGAGCTTAACCCTTTCTCTAGTAGCCATGTAATTATATGCCATTTTAACATGCTAAGCATGGACCATGACGGATATTTCCGATCCGGACCACGAGCGTGATAATGTATTTTTGGAAGTTATTAGCTAAATACAATGTGTTAAAATGAATTTCAGGAGGGGGGAAAGGCTCATAGTTAGGTATCAGAGTGACATCAGATTGAGATAGCTACATGAAGCCTATACACTCTAGCCCTTTTTACCCTTGAATTCCTTTCCAGTGAGACAGATTGTACGGAGACATTGAGGAGTTACTTCCACCAAAGGATACTCTGATAGTGGAATGGAGCATTCTACCGTTACCTTAAAGTCTAGCTTCTCATGTACTGAATTAAAAAAGAATCTATGAGTCATATCTACACATGATATTAGGGTTGAAATCATTTTTTTTAATAATAATGTCAGCTAATAAAAAAATTCATGAAAGGATATTGAAATAGATATTTCGCTGGCTATTATTCAGTGTCATAAAATAAATTATCAGAGCTTAAGTGATCTATCTACATCTCCTTCACACCATCAATTAGCTACTTTTTGACATGTTTTTTTTTCAATGTGCTAAGTAAGAATTTAATCATAACTAAAGCCCATTAGTGTAAACTGTTCTTCATTTCAAAATTATACTTAGAAACATATGATTGAGACAATGATAAATGAAATAGAATCGAGTTGCTAAGCATAAATCATTTTAGCTTACAAAAATAGTTTCTGATAAAAAATAAGAAAAAAAATCTTTTGGGAGCTGATGTGAAGGACCTACTAAACAGCAACAACATGCAAATTAATATTAGAAAATTAGTTCGTACAGCTAGGTACTGCATGAATGCAGTAATAATTATTAGTTCACAATTAATGAGTTATTTTTCAAAATTAGCTAGCTACTAGCTAGAAATTTGTAATTAAAATATCTTCAAATTCGCTATTGAGAATAAAATAAAATAAAATTGACAATGATCATGTAGACTTGCAGTTATGATTAAAACGTAGGACGCTCCAAAAATTGAAGTTATGAATAAAACCCTACAATAGTAAATTGCAGTTATGCAAAATCATAGACAATCATAAATAAATTTAAATTAATTATTTTTCAATAAAACGAAGCTAAAGTTAATCGAAATCAGTTGGACTAATCTACTCAAACATTTACTTAACTAGCTACAGATTGAAATAGAAAGTAGATAGGTACTGATTGAAATAGAAAGTAGATAGGTACTGATTGAAATAGAAAGTAGATAGGTACTGATTGAAATAGAAAGTAGATAGCTACTGATTGAAATAGAAAGTAGGTAGCTACAGATTGAAATAGAAAGTAGATAGGTACTGATTGAAATAGAAAGTAGATAGGTACTGATTGAAATAGAAAGTAGATAGGTACTGATTGAAATAGAAAGTAGATAGGTACTGATTGAAATAGAAAGTAGATAGGTACTGATTGAAATAGAAAGTAGATAGGTACTGATTGAAATAGAAAGTAGGTAGCTACTGATTGAAATAGAAAGTAGATATGTACTGATTGAAATAGAAAGTAGATAGGTACTGATTGAAATAGAAAGTAGGTAGCTACTGACTGAAATAGAAAGTAGGTAGCTACTGATTGAAATAGAAAGTAGGTAGCTACTGATTGAAATAGAAAGTAGATAGGTACTGATTGAAATAGAAAGTAGATAGGTACTGATTGAAATAGAAAGTAGATAGGTACTGATTGAAATAGAAAGTAGATAGGTACTGATTGAAATAGAAAGTAGGTAGGTACTGATTGAAATAGAAAGTAGGTAGGTACTGATTGAAATAGAAAGTAGGTAGCTACTGATTGAAATAGAAAGTAGGTAGCTACTGATTGAAATAGAAAGTAGGTAGCTACTGATTGAAATAGAAAGTAGGTAGCTACTGATTGAAATAGAAAGTAGGTAGCTACTGATTGCAATAGAAAGTAGGTAGCTACTGATTGAAATAGAAAGTAGGTAGGTACTGATTGAAATAGAAAGTAGGTAGCTACTGATTGAAATAGAAAGTAGGTAGCTACTGATTGAAATAGAAAGTAGGTAGCTACTGATTGAAATAGAAAGTAGGTAGCTACTGATTGAAATAGAAAGTAGGTAGCTACTGATTGAAATAGAAGGTGGGTAGCTACTGATAAGAAATAGAAGGTAGGTAGCTACTGATTGAAATAGAAGGTAGGTAGCTACTGATTGAAATAGAAAGTAGATAGGTACTGATTGAAATAGAAAGTAGGTACCTTTTAGCTTGGCTGAAGTTCCTGGCCTTGTGGTACTCCGTTGCCATGCCAACCATCAGCTGATTCTTAATGCGAGGACATTTGTACCTCTGGAACTGAGATATTGCCCTGGTGTAGAGACTGATGATGGAGTCACAGTGAGACACAGAGTGTAACTCTCTGTACTGAATGGCGTCAACTCCTGTGAAGAAGAGATAGCACTGATTAGTGAGCTTTTACTGTGCTCTTTATTTACAACTATTGGTGGTTGTTGTGGAGAACAGAAAATGTTCTATGGCCGAATAAAACTTAACCAATTTTTGTATATCATAGTTTATATTTACACAGACCCCCCACCGCACCATTAACATAGGCTTCGTATTTAGTATTTATTACATGGAATCTACCAGTTAAATTATGAAATATCGGTCAGTTCCACATCTTTGGTCATAAAAAAAAACACGATATAATAATAATTACTATTAAATTATATTAATTGGTATCCAGGATAACCGCAGGTAGCTATCATGGATTCCAATAAAAACTAATAATTATTATATCATTTTCTTATATGACTGAAGATATGGAACTGACCAATAATTCGTAACTTACACACACCTTTAGCCTCCCTGTCGCTCTCAGGGGGTTCCAATGAGTGTTTGCCCCCTCTCCAGGGCCTCTGTCCGTAAATCTCCATGTTGCCCCAGTTCCCCAGCAGGTGGAGGTGCTCATTGGTGGCAGATGTACAAAGGTGGTGAGCCGTGTTGCGCCTCTGAGCCCCAAACTGAGCAGCCTGCTGGTAGTAGAAACCAGGGTGCTGAGTCTGAACTGCTGGCAAACCTAAGAGAAAATTATCATGTGGAAATGGTCATCTGAAGTATCAGCATATGACACTTTGTAGCTAATAATTTTAGTATTTAAGTAATAAGAGGAATCAATTAGCTATTAAGCTGGTAAATATTGGTAGCTACACAGATTACCAATTCATAATTAACTCTTTGAAGCTTAATAGCTACCTAGGATATATATAGCTACAGCTACTCATTGAAAAACGTAGCCAAGTAACCAACCAAATATCTGTTTGGCTTCAGATGCACATCATACTGTAACAAAGCCATATAGCTACAAAATGAAACTGAAATCATGTTGCATAAATATTTTGCATAGCTACTGGGTATAATTACACATCAAAGTTCAATCAATTTAGAGGTTTGCTAAATAGGATTTGCTTCATCCATATAAACAATTAGCTATCTATTTGTTACGAAGTTCATGAAAATAATTTCAGTGTCGTTAAAAACAACATACCTTGCACCACAGACAACATACCTTGCACCACAGACAACATACCTTGCACCACAGACAACATACCTTGCACCACAGACAACATACCTTGCACCACAAACAACATACCTTGCACCACAAACAACATACCTTGCACCACAAACAACATACCTTGCACCACAAACAACATACCTTGCACCACAAACAACATACCTTGCACCACAAACAACATACCTTGCGCCACGGGCAACATACCTTGCACCACAAACAACATACCTTGCACCACAAACAACATACCTTGCACCACAAACAACATACCTTGCACCACAAACAACATACCTTGCACCACAAACAACATACCTTGCGCCACAAACAACATACCTTGCACCACAAACAACATACCTTGCACCACAAACAACATACCTTGCGCCACGGGCAACATACCTTGCACCACAAACAACATACCTTGGACCACAAACAACATACCTTGCACCACAAACAACATACCTTGCACCACAAACAACATACCTTGCGCCACGGGCAACATACCTTGCACCACAAACAACATACCTTGCACCACAAACAACATACCTTGCACCACAAACAACATACCTTGCACCACAAACAACATACCTTGCACCACAAACAACATACCTTGCGCCACGGGCAACATACCTTGCACCACAAACAACATACCTTGCACCACGGCCTGTTCAAAAAGAGCACCAAACAACTCGTACTGAACAGACAGCCAGGCGTAATGTTCAAATAGCAGCTGCTTTGGGCCCATACGCGGCCTGAACAGTTCAATGTGGGCCCTGAACTGTGATATAGCGTCCCTAGGCTGGTTCAGCAGGAAGTTACTTCTGCATACCTAAAAAATAAACCTGAATTTAGTTGGAGAAATAACAGCTGAAAAATTAAGAAAACAAGGCAGAATTTAAATCAAATGATTAAGAAAACATTTTCTATAGATATTTAAATCAGTTTAAAATATTTTATTTTCCTGTAAATCAATTGGAAAATATCAGATATTGCATATTAAAACAATAGTTCAATAGCTACCTAAAAAAATGTAAAAAAATTGTTCGTAGATGACTAAAAAATAAACTGAAATGTGGGCATAGGAATGAACACGTTCTTGTCTTTGGACTTATGTAAGACTCATTTTGAGTTACATCTTTTCATATATTTTCATAAATTTGACAACAGCGTTAATTGCAAAGACAGGTGATTATTTGTGTCACGGCCTCTAACCATCCACAACCTAATACTTAATCATAAGCGTAGCAGGTGTAGCAAACTAATATAGTGAAGGATGGGTAATATTTGTTGAGAACAGATAAAAAATGATCACATTTATTTTTTCTCAAGCTATTATATAAGATATACTTTTCGGGCATAGTATTTTCAGACACAACATAAGGTTCATACCTTGTAGTTGATGATAGCGGCAGATATTCTCAGTTCATGCAAGTTAGTGTCGGTATAGCGTAATTCTGACAGGTACTGGTAGCTTTGCTGGTAGGCCCTGTGAATGAGAGTAATAGAGTTAGGTCACCATCTGTAATAACACTGAAAGTACCTAATTACCACATAATATAGTTACCACAGGACAAATTTAGTAATACCGAGATATTGGACGGTTCCGAATTTACGATCATACTAGAAAAAGTGTGAAATTAATACAGTAAAACCCCCTGAGTTATGAATTTCTGAGTTATGAAATGCACTCGAGTTATGAAGTAGCTAGCTATTTTCTATGTTCAAATTATAGAAAATGAATATTTAAAGAATTTTGTCAGAGTTACCTCTCAATCACCATAGTTTTCTTTAGAATTTAATCATAGAAAACTATCTGGTGCACCCGAGATATGAACTGGGTTTGAGTTATGATGAAATCTTTGCCAAAAAAACTCCTATCTTCAGGAAATTATTAAAGGGCTCCATGAATTATTGTTCATTTTTTTGTACTTTTCATCAATAAAAATTCTTACCAATACTTCATAACTCAGAAGTTACACAGTATTGTAATATAATTAGCTACGTCTCATAGCTGGCTATAATTGTAAATATGGAACAGTACGATAAAGCATAACTTACCCTAATAAAAGGTCTACAATCAAATATAATAAAAAAAATCCCAATTCATTGACATCAGAGTTACAGACATAGCTACTGAAACTCACTTGCTAGCACTGGGCATGTCGTTCCTGAACTCGCTGAACAGTCCAATCTTGAAGCTGTGTCTCACAAACAACAACTGGTGGTTGTTCTTGTTAAGGAAATCCCTGTGTGCCCTAACACACTTTATGAACGACAAGTAGAAGCCGGAAGAGATTTCAGAGAGAGCGATGTTAAGTCTGCAAATATTAGAGGAACATGAGCTACATCAGATGATGATTTGGATCAATGAAACAGATTTTATACTAGCTATATCTATGAATTCTATAATTAATTGAAAGATTTGCTGATTAAATAAAGGGGTTGCTAATCAGTACATAGCTAAATAATAAGATCAAGACTACCTACCTAGTTTTCTTCTTTGTAAGCAGCTATCGAAATTAAATAGTTACATCACACTAACAAAATAGCTAATATTGAAACAGTAATGACTAGGGTTGTGACAATACGCTTCAATATAGCTATTAGATGATGTAAATATTATAGACGGAGAGAATTTACAGTATTTGATACCATTTCATTTCGTTACATCTACGAGTTCTAGTAATTACCAACCGGTTATTTATTTAGCATGTACAGTGTACAAACCTAGAGCAGTACCCAGGCAGCATGTTAGTGTCTCCCAATGGGAGCACAAAGAGGTGCTTATCAGGTACTCCACAATCTGCACAGAGAGTGGATGCCCTCTCTCTGAATGCTCCCGTGTTTCTGTCATCTGAAAATGAATTAAGTAGAGGCTGTAATCCATCATATTAATGACACCAAAAGGAGTAAAAATAATACAAAGTAATTTGGAGGAACAGTAGGATTAAAAGTGGCACCTTGACAAAAGTATTATTTCAACTTCCCTTTTTTGAGAGAAAGTATATAAATAATAGCTTATTATTAATTTATTATACATTTAACATTTATTTTAATTCTTATAGCTACTTGATAGATGCAGGAATCATGTAGCTATAAGAATTAAAATAAAAGTTAAACAATAGTCACCTATACGTTTTCTTTAGCTACATGATCAAAAATGTGAAGCTGTTCGATAACACTGAACTTAGCTGAATATTTATTGTCAAAATTGATTCATTTCAGCGAATTTTATACTTAGATAATTGGAGATTTGACAGATAGCTATTTAATATAATGGGGATGTAACTCTAACTACCAAGCACAACATTTATCCCCTCTGCCTAATTCTCACCCAAGGCATTGGTAGAACTGGAATCAGGAACATTAGCAGAGGCGGTGTAACTCTGCAGAAGCACCACCACAATGCGGCATGAACGGTTACCTATTGCACTCCTAGAGAAACAAGACACGGATCATTAGGACATAGATCATCAGGTTACAGATCATTAGGACATAGATCATCAGAATACAGATCATCTAGGTTACTGATCATAAATAAGGAGCATATATATTTAATATGAAGGATACTCAAATGGCTACTTAGATTATAGCTAGGTGATTCATTTGTTCAGGAATTTAAATTTAAAAGAGCATAGATGGAAAATAAAATAAAAGTGAATTAGAAAATCGTCACTTTTCAGCGTTAATTAACTAAAGTATCAAACATATTAGCCAATAACTCTATTCATCAAGCTGCAATTCTTCGTAAGAGTAATAAATAAATGCAGAGCTATCATGAATACAATTAGATACTCTATGATTGGAATTTTTCTATTCAAAAACTTGAAAATTGAAACCTACATTCCTGCAAATGCTTAATTTAAATAACCTCTCGATAACAATTACTCTAAGTCACTCACTTTACTTTAGAAACTTGCTCAACTAGAACCTTCAGCTTCTCGGTCCACGCAGATTCAGTCCATTCTAGCTCATAAAATAGGACAAACACAGAAGGAATTTTCTGCTGGTACTTTGTGAGCCAGTTTGACTTGAGGACTCCTTTTGGGGTGTACCACTCATAGCTTTGACGCTAGAAAAAAGAAGATTACTCAGTATTCATAAAAATTTAGTGTAATAGTTATAATTTTGAGCCCTTCTAGTGCAGATAGCGAGAAATTTATAATATTCCCCATTCTAAGTTATTTTGGAGAGAATTTATGATAATTTGTTCATTTCAAAGAAAATTTAGTTTCTTTGGAAGAGCCGAAGAGAAAATTAGGGAGTCAATGAATCTCACTATTTAACTTTATATTTTAGTTAACTATTGTTAAAAAGGTCCCTTTCCCTGAATATGCTCAAAATTGAGAGAATTTCATTAAGATTATTAGTAGGTAGGTAGCTACCTTTTGCTTTTCCTCAGGTAGACTGAGTGTATCAACTGCAGCAAGAGAGTAGTTCACTGGGGAGTAATCAGGAGACTTAGGCTGGTGAGTGAGAGCAGTCCACACAGGAAGATGACTTGCATTGGAGTGTGGATTTAAACCTGAAAATATGGATTGCATATTTAAAAGAAAGAAATTTGATATAACTAACTAGCTAGCTAATTGAATGGCATCCTTCAACTATAATTTCTTGAAACTATCAAGTTATAATCAGATCAGTTTTGAACTTTTGATGATTGATTGAATGTAGTGCAAATAAACTTATGAATTAAATCTCCACATCTTTCAATCGTTCTGAATCGTTCATCAAACCGTTTATCATGCAGAATTTGAGTTACCAATTGCCTAATTCATAATTTACTAGCAATTTCATGAAGCACATTATAGCTACTTATTAGCTTCACTTGTAAACCATCCCATGTAGCTATTTATGTTTTCTTTTTGAATAACTAAACAGAGAGTCTTCTCAGTATGTAAAAATATAAGAAAAATTCTTTAAAAATAGAGTCAAAAGTTATATAGGTGAAATATGCAAAATAGATAATGAAATGTCATAGAGATATAGCTAGACACTCACCCAATAGGAAGATGCAGCTCTTGCACTGTGTAGTAACCTCTTGAGGAATATGGTAAGGGTCAAAGTTTACTTCACTGTCCATTTTAATCAGATTCCTATAATGAACCAAATTAAGAGTAGGTGATTTGTTAAATTGTTTATTAAAGGGGCAGTTCAGTCAATTTTTGTTTTCATAATATTAATGTTGAACGATCACTTAGTAAGAATAAAGCAATCTTGTAGAATTAATTAAACAGTTGAAAAAATATAATAAGCGATATATATCATATTTTATAAATTCAATTTAGTTCCTGCGTCCTCCTACAGATGGCGCCACCACTCTGTACAATTTGTTTACATTTTACAGCTGATAACATATAAACAATTTTTCTATCAACAGGTAATTTATGAAGAGATGGTTTTCTTTTCAAAACTAAATATAATTGACTCGGACAGTTTTCAATTTCAAAAATTCTTTTCACCATTTTTATAAGTTAATAACCGATTCAAGTCTGGGACTGGTATTCATTTTGTTTACGTACTACAATGATTAGTTACCCGGTCCACCGCAGTCCACAGATGGCGCCACTAATTTACAATATACTTTTTATATAAACATTTCTAAAATCAACGAATATTCTAATGTTACATAAATAAATATACTAAATCGATTTAGTATCAATTTGGCGATAGTTTGATTTTGACTGAACTCCCCCTTTAAATATAAAGTTAGGTTAGGTAGCTAGCTATAAGCTAGAAATGAGATGCCAATGCCAAACAGCAAGCTCTTTTGCTCCATTGTCGCAAGGCATTCAAAGTTTTTAAATATGACAGGAAAGTCACCAGTGTTGTGAGAAAATGAATTTGCCTCAAGCTTGGTAAACCAAGGTCACAAGATTTCAGATAATCAAAAGAAGGGAAAATTTGGCTGCCAAGTGAATATTTTCCACTTGAAAAATAGTTTTGCATCTTGTCTGATACAGGCATAGTAAATAGATAGACAAGTATACTAAGTTTGAAATTAAAGTTGTTCAAGTCTTCAGAAACGATGTAAGCAAATGACGTCACATATGGTTTTGTAAAAGTGAGAATTAAATAGATGTGGTCAAGTAAATAGATAGAATTTTATATAATTTAAAAATATAAAAAATACATAATATATTAATAAAACTATTATTAGTAGAGCAATTTTCAATTTTGTTAATAGAAGACATAAAAATCATAGGAAAATAGAAATATGAACAGGGTTTTCTCCTAACCATATTGTGATTTATGATATTATTATTTTATGAAGATATTATGTTTTTATAAATATAATGATTTGGTAAATATTAAAATACAGTCTTGAGTCACACAGTGACATCCACTCTGGAAAAAGTGGTCTTTTCTGGTGAATTAATAATTTAATTACTCTGTTGGGAGTTTAGCAAACTTTAAAATACAGTAATAAATTAATGGGAACTGTATGATCCACAGCATTTAGCCTATAAAATTCATCTGTTAGCCCAAGGTATTTTCCAGAGTGGTATGACATTATTAACTAATAGCTACATTATATTTTAATTAAAGCATCTTCATTTGAAATGGAAACCAATGGATATATAAGAAATATTTGAAATCTAGCTGTGTTATTTAATTTAAACTTTAGATTGATAATTTATTAAAAGCTTATTAAAGTAGACTAGTAGCTAAGAATTTAACAGGTATCATGGTTAGTGGTTACCAATTAAAATTTAAGCCAGGTAATTAAGTATGTCCAAACTCGCCATTTAAATGGCGAGTTTGTGTCAGTTTTTTTTAACCCTTTAATTACAAACGCCAAACAGCGAGAAATATCTAATTTTCTCCTATGCTACAATGATATTTTTGAGAGAATTAATGATAATTTGATCATTTTTGAGAGAAATTTGTTGATTTTTGGAGAGAGCTGGAGAAACAAATGGAGAGTTTATAAACCATACTATTTTACTTGTAATTTAAGTTAAATAATAATTAGGTATTAGCGTCAGACCGGGTGGCCTTACGCACCTCAACATTCCTGGGGAAGTTGCGCATCGGTAATTGACGGCGAATGCGTGAAATTTTTTCCAAATCTGACAACATCATTGGAAAGAGCAGCTCAATCCCCTAGTCCATAAATTTCACAAAAATCGTAAGAGATTAAGTATAGATACTAAGTGTTCAAACAGAGACCTATGTTTTTTAGAGCAAAATATTTATTTTGGACTAGAATCGAATCTCTGCGAACTTTGCTGTAGTGTTGATAATTATGCTCAAATTTGATTGCAATTCACGTTGGATACGCATAATTTACTGTAGATTGACGTCATGTTAGATGATTTTAATAATAATTATAAATTATTGAGATATAACCAATGTACTAGATGCGCAAGAACACCCTGGGAATATTTTAATTCACGGGTGAACTTGCGCACATTCATAAATAAAGTTTTAAAGAGCTCTTATTCATTAATAAACCTGTGATATTCATCCACGATACTCCTACAGTATGCCAGTGGTAAAGTAAAGTAACCAAAGCTTCTGTGTGACCAAGGTTCAGAATAGTAAACAAGCCAATCTTCTGCTATGCAACTACTGTGAATCACGGCAATTGCACAGCAGACTAACGGCAATTGCACAGCAGACTAACGGCAGTTGCACAGCAGACTCACGGCAATTGCACAGCAGACTCATGGCAATTGCACAGCAGACTCACGGCAATTGCACAGCAGACTCACGGCAATTGCACAGCAGACTCACGGCAATTGCACAGCAGACTCACGGCAATTGCACAGCAAACTCACAGAAATTGCACAGCAGACTCACGGAAATTGCACATCAGACTCACAGCAATTGCACAGCAGACTCACGGCAATTGCACAGCAGACTCACGGCGGTTGCAAAGCAGAATCACGGCAATTGCACAGCAGACTCACCCGTCATGGTAATTCCACAACAGCCTCACGGCGATTCCACAGCAGCCTCACGGCAATTGCACAGCAGATTGGGGCAGTTGCATAGAAGATTGGGGCAGATTCACGGCAGTTGCATAGCATATCGGGGTTAGATTTTCTATGCACAGTTTATACATAGGCTGAACTTGCGCACTGCGCAGTTTCACATTGGGTGTACTTGTAGGTAGCCAAATTTCTCCTTGAAAGTAACTTAAATGTGGCGACCTGGATCCATTTTCTCACTAAACTGGCGACTTTCCTGCCACACTGTAAAACCCAGTCTGTATTTGGTGCACAAAATTCCACTGACTTTTAGAAAAAGCTGAAAAAATCCACCATAAATTTCCAGTAATTTGGCTGATCCACCAACATTTTACTCATTTTTCCACCCAAAATTAATGGTGACATAGGAATAAATAGCTAAAAATCCACCGACTTTGCAAGAATATTATATTCAAAAGGAAAAAATTCCACCGACATGTCGGCCAGAGTGGAATAATAACTCATTTCAGATTGACTAGTAACTCTGTTAGGAATTTAGAATGAACAAAAATTACTCATATTAACCCTGAAAAATGCAGAAATCAGTAAATTATTTTATAAATTTCATCTCTGCAGTGAAAACTAATGTAAAATAAGTCATTTAAGCTTCACAATTGGGCTTGTTGTGATGATAAACATCGCTGATTGTAATGCATGGAGTTAGAACTCTGTTAGAATTTATGTTTTCCAGTCTGACATGTCGGTGGAATTTACCACAAAATACAGACTGGTGTAAAACATCCAGTCTGCAGAATGTGTCTCTTCTCCCGTAGAGATTTTAATTTGAGAGACAGTTACTCTCTGACTCTCGGTAGCAGATTCAGAATCTCCCGCAGCTAAATTAATGGTAACATAGGAATTAATTCAAAATCTCCCGCATCTAAATTAATGGTAACATAGGAAATTAGGAATTAATTCAAGATCTCCCGCAGAGATCTCAAATTTCTAAAATTCAATCAAAAACTCCCGCAGAGAGTCTTGGAAAAATGTTCCATATTCTGCAGACTGGTAAAACATGGACCATGGTGGTTGATCAGTCAAATTACTAAATTAGGTACTGGAAATTTATGGTGGATTTTTTCAGCTTTTTCAAAAAGTCTGGATTTTGTGCACCAACTACAGACTGGCCTGTCTACAGAATATGGGACATCCAAGTAAAATTGTATGTCTCATAAACTCACCATTTGTCTCTCCAGCTCTCTCCAAAATTCAACAAATTCTCTCCAAAATGATCAAATCATAATTAATTCTCTCCAAAATAACATCGTAGCATAGGAGAAAAATACTAATAGAAAAAACTCGCCATTTGCAATTGAAGGGCTCAAAAAAACTGTAACAAACTCGCCATTAAAATGGCGAGTTTGAACATGCTTTATTACTTGGTGGGACATTTTTAACTTTTTCTGTGCGAACAAATTAACAATCCTTAATATTCACCTACGCCCTACGGTGAGTGGTGACCTACCTATATTTACATTAATTTTACTGAGAACAGAAGCCAAAATAGAGGAATTTTTGGAGAACAGTTTACCAGTTCCACTGTTCCTGCAGTCTGGGAACAAGGGATACATATCTAAAAGCTGAGCGGCGCACACCAGTACGGGGCACCAGATTACGGCGCACCACTGTACATTCTATTAGATAGGTAATTTGAATACAGATTAATGACAAATAGAGTGAATTTGATAGGTAATTGTCGTATCAAATTTATGTCTGACACCCAGTCTGTATTTGGTGCACAAAATTCCACTGACTTTTTGAAAAAGCTGAAAAAATCCATCATAAATTTCCAGTAATTTGGCTGATCCGCCAACATTTTACCCAGTTTTCCACCGAAAATTAATGGTAACATAGGAATAAATAGATAAAAATCCACCAATTTTGTCAGAATATTATTTTCAAGAGGAAAAAATTCCACCGACATGTCGGTGGAATTTACCACGAAATACAGACTGGTCTGACACCTGACGGTACCTGAATCCAATGTTTATACTACACAGTTTAATTATTTGATTGATATGTTTAACCAGTCTGCAGAAACTGGTTAAGTGTTCGTAGAGATCTCTTAATCTGTTTGTAGCAAAATAAAATTAATGTAAATATAGGAATTAATTCAAAATTGTTCGGAGAGAATATCCCAAATATCTCACATATTCTGCAAACTGGATGTTTAATTTGGAATAGAAAATAAAATTCATCATGGAAAACTGTAATTGTAATTTTATGGGGTAACTATTGTAAACTTTCAGTCTGAGATGTAAATAAAAACTTATCAGTTAGCCGTTAGGTAGATGTATCGGGGGTCGTGCCGCCCCCCGAACCCCCCTGCCAGGTCATTAAACAATCATGAAGTGTGCAGAACAACAAACTAGCGGATAGTAGATACAACAAACTACATAACAGTTTTTCACATTGAGGTCAATTCCAAGTAATAAAGCATGTCCAAACTCGCCATTATAATGGCGAGTTTGAGACCGGTATGACTAAATCGCGAAATGAAGGTATTTCGCGAAATGAACATGAAATGAAG